>BMAO01000285.1:0-72795 GCA_019973975.1 Trichonephila clavata | reverse complement strand
CATTTACTTTTAGGGTAATTATATGCAGCCAACACATTTTTGCAAAAGAAAAATTTATGAGAAAGTCATTACGCAAAAAAATAAAAGATCTGTTTTAAGACTAAATGCTATAAAAAATTTTAAGTAGTTACAAACTAAAGAAAATCTATTTTACCTGAAAGGAAACATGCAATCAGTTTCACGATACAGTACATGGTCTATTATCTGGTAATAGGTACCTTTGTTTTTACTTTCTAAAATATCATCTCTGGTTATACCCTTTATTTGCCAAGGTGACAAATCTTCCTCCATTACACTAGAAAACATAATAGATATAAAAACTCTGAAATAACATAACTTAAACTCCATAAATTTATATTCAACTTTATTTGGCAACAACTATTTAAAATATTCTTTTAGTTTACATTATGTTTCTGAAAACAAAAAGAAATTCATTCTCAGCATACTTTCCTTGAAAAACTGTAATGCTTGAACATTGCTATTTATAAACTCTTGTATAATTAAAGAATATAAAATATAAAAATATTACACAAAACAATAGAATAAAATGTACTGTTTTTTAAGAGGGGGAGGGTCATCACATTCTAAAGCAATGTAAGTCATCCGAGAATGACCTGATAATTATGAACCACATTCAAGTGGCGAGGATGACACCAAAGCTGGCATCTCACTCTCGTGATTTCCACATCACTCCATCATGAGGACTTACAGCCTAAACAATTTTAACATGCATCAGGCCCTCTGCACAGCAAGTTTCTAGTAGCCCCAAGAATCGAACCAACAATTTGGTAATGCTGGCGGTGAGTTCATGACCACTCAGCTACTATGATCACAGCATCAGGCAAGAAGCTGCAATATGTTGCTGTGGCAGACAATGAAAAAGTTGAATCTGATTTGAGTTTATGTCCCACTCTGAAGCAACATGACTATTTATGGCAGACCTCATAATTCTGAACCGAGGTTAGATGATGAGGACGACACCTTAGCACTGGCATTGTCCTCTCCCAATTACCATACCATGCCAATCGAGGGACTTTGGGCCCAGACAAAATTAACATATATCAGTTTCTGTACACAGTGAGTTTTAAGTGGAACTAGGTTTTGAACCAACAATCTGGCAATGCCAGTCACAAATTTGCAACTATGATCACTCTGCTACCTCAGCCACAATACAATTGAAACATTTCAAGCCTGTTGTATAGTGAGCTGATCATATCATGCATCTTGATCTTTAAAATATTAATTTTTTGCCAATATGTATATTGTGCAGCAATTATTGATGCAAACACTTTTATGCGCACATGGTTTTGTTTGAATTAACATCGCTTTAGAGCAGCATGAGTTTCTAAGGATGGAAAGATACCCAAGGTGATAACCTCATTCTTTTAAATCCCTCTCATGTCAAATACAAAAACTTGGATTGGATTCAGTTTTATGAATGGTATGAAATGTCATGATGGAAGTCTGTATAGGAGTCAGACTAACTTAGGACATGAAGTAGTTACATGAATGATACTTGTAAATATGTTAACTAAGTAAGCTCTAAGCTAATGAATACCTGAGAGAAATCTTGAATTATATGTGACACCCAAACAATGAGACATAGAGTATATAAAATTTTAAAATTAAAAAGTTTTAGATATTGAATGATGTGAAGAAACTTCAAGCCAGTATCTCATATTTTTAAATTCATGATTGATCAAAACACACACATTTTCATTACATAAATGTCTCAACCAAATTTTGACAAATTTAAAACTTTTCGTACTTGCACTGATATGGCAAAATAAGTATAAATGCTAATGTAGAAAGAGGAACAAACACAGGTAACCCTATTAAATTTCCTTCGTGAAATTTAAATTCTCTAAGTTAATTCCATTTTGTCCTCTTCAAATGGTACATAAATTAGGAGTTTCCCCAACAATTATATTGTGGATGGCATTCTATTTCGTGGAAGGAAACAATCTTTTTTTCCCCTTAAAATTATATCTTAATGTTTTATGACAAATTAGTGAGAACTTTCCATGAATTCTATATATGGAACTAGTTTGATATCACAGGGCAAGGCGCCAAACACTGCTTGGGGTGATAAAGAATCAAGCCAAGCAACGCATGTCGTTGGAATGAAACCCATGATGGCGGCCTAGCGGTAAGACTCCTCAGGATGATAATTTTAAAGAACTGTTTTGAAATATATTAAAATCTTTCAAATGAAGAATTTTGGAAGAGGTTGAAACTAACCAAGATCAATAAATAAAGAATCTCAATATGATAAAAAAAATTATATTTACTAACAGTAATATTATGCAGTATACAATAATCTTATAATTTTATAGTAATTATTATATATAAATTCATATAATATTATATTGTTATATATATTCATATAGTAATATTTTATATAATAATCATATAATATAATTGAATAGTTTTTAATAAAAAAGAATAATAATCATATTGTAATATAATAAGAATACTCATTTAACATAAAAAAAAACCAAAATAATAATTACAAATAAAAAACATAATAATAATAATAAAAACATAATACTCAGAAATAAATAACATAATAATAATTGTAAATAAATAAAACATGTAATAATATTTATAAAATAACAATTATGACAAATAACGGATATTATATGATTATTACACACAATAATAATTGTATTTTTATATTATATTTTTTTCATCATTAACATAATATATAGTAAAATTGATAATGAATAGCAATTAAAAAGTACTGAAAACTTGCTATGTTCCAAAAACTACAAGTTTCTTCAATGAATTTCATCGAACAAGGAATGTTAAAAAAACATTTTTAAAAAGAAAAAAAAAAGGGAAAATAAACGATTTATAGCAGTAATTAAAAATACAACACTCATTCTTTTTTTTTAAAAAAATATTCTAGTACTCTCACTAAAGATATTAGAAATATCCATATTCCAAAATAGCATTAAATAAAACAGAAGGCTGAAATAATAGTTTGATTTGGAATCGCAATGAAAATGGTTACATTGTAAAAGAAATCGAATTAAAATGGTCTGAAAATAATAGAATTACCATGGGAACAAAACCAAAAAAATTATTTCTAATATATGTTATCTCATGGCAACCACATCGCCAGACAATAAAAAGATCAAGGTAACCATATTGTAATGTTATCGCCCATCTTGGCTAACATAAACAACAACTTGGCGCCTGCCTCGTGATATGAAACTAGCACCAAACATTTAATTATATTTATTTATGAATTTACTTTACTGTTCAACATAAATCAAAAGTGCTGGACACATTCGAATATGTATCAAGTATAAGACTCATGTTATGTATAATGTTATATCATACTAAATTCAATTTTAGGTATGTTTCATTACGAAGACTCTGGGCATCATTAAACCTTTGTATCAAATGGTAAAATCTAACTGGATCCCCTGATATTTTGGTGGATTTCAGGAAACTCCCTGATTTCCTTTGGTGCCCTGAGTGGCACCAAAGGAAGTAGTGAATTTTGAAACAGCTTTTAAGAAAACTGCAGTGTTCAAAATGGCATCAAGATAACATAGAAACACACACATGACTTCTAAAATGTAACAGCAGGAGAAAAATAGAAAATGCATGCTTTAGGTCAGTGGGTCTTAAACTCTGGTCCTTTTAGGGGATCCACGAATGTCTCTTATTTAATATTAAGATTTCCAAATTTTGGACTCTTGAAAAGCCTTGTAGAAAAACTGAAAGATGTGCTGCCCTAGACTAGATTAATAAATTGCCACCAATGAAGAAAACTCTACTGGAACCTGTATTTTGATTACAAATATTAATTCAGGGAGGGTGCTCAAAATTTTGGGGGTCTGCCATGTCAGACTAATACATAAAAGGGGATTGAGCTGATTGAAAGTTTAAGAACTACTGATTTAGGTTGATTTAAAGTAATGAATAAATCTTTCCTTGTTTTGGACATTTGTACCATAATGCTATTGCTAGTAAAAAAAAAAAAAAAATCACTTGTTGTGCTCCTAAGAAGAAAGCACAACAGGAGAAAACTTGGTTTAAAAATGACTTCTGGAAGATAAAAAAAAATTGCTTATAGAATACAACAGCAGGAAAAGCATCAGAAATGTCCCCTTTTTCTCAAACAAACACAGATTTTTCCATATTTTGTACAATTATAAAGTGATATTATATCAATCCTTCATTTGTCCATTAATCACTTTTTTCTTGCTTCTTTCACTCAAAAGTAGAACAAAATCTGAATCACAATCAAGCTTTTACACCTTGTTAAAACTTAGCTGTGACACTCAAGAAATGAGAACCTAAATATTACTATTGTAACAAAAGTAAAAATTTTACCTTTAAAAAAAAATTAAGAGATTTTCTAACCCAACAATAATTGGTAAGGATTAGGTTTAGTGAAATCAACTAAAATATAATCTTTGACAGCTTACCTAAAAAAACATGAACATGTTTTTGATGTGCATTCTTCATATGATGAGTTGGCTTTATTAATGAGATTCATAATGTGTTCCCATTTTCCAGGCGAATTATGATCTATGAATAGGAATATTAAGAGTTGAGCTACGAATCTAAAGATTCACACAATTACGAATTTATAAAGAGATAAAGAAAAATTAAAGAACCTGATGAATACATATGAGCTGTTTGTTTTTGAAAATCATTTGGATCACAGTCTTTGTCAAAAGCATCGCATACATCTTCAGCTGATGTTGGCGAATAAAAACAGCATACTAATAAAAAATTATAAAAAACAGTCACGTAAATGATTTTGAAGTAAGACATTTTGTATTCAGATAGAAATAAAACATTTCTATTTGTCATTTTTGGAATTCAAATAAGTAAACAAACAAGATTTTACACATCAAAATGCCAGATGCCATTGTGAAAGCTGCTAAATAGTAACTAAAATAAATGGCTTAGACAAAGACGAAATGCTTATGTTGAGGACTAAAAAATAGAACTGTTTTGAAAAGGTCTACAATTTCTATTTCTTTCGAACTTTAATGAAGCTAATTAGTTATGGTTCAGTATAGCTTATCTATGGTGCATTGTAATTCCGTTAGACATCAATAACGTTATGGGATCCACATCACACAACAAAGGGGAAATGAATGTTGTCTAAATTGTAGGAGAACCCAACATGATGAAAAATTAATAACACTTTTTACTATTCACGAATTTTCATAAACTTTTTAAACCAATAATACTTCAATCAGGGTAATAATTTCACCCAAATGCCATTCGAATTTATTTTAATTTACTTCGCACTCTGAAGCAACACGAATGGCCGTGTTAGACTATTCGTCAAGATGACGAGCTCGTGGACGTGTATCGTGAGTTCGAGCTCTAGTGTCACTGCAGATCGCCCAGTAGAAGGGTTGATGCACGTTAAATCTGTTGAAGCTCAAAGTCCTCCAGGAAGTTGGAAGTTCGGACAAGTGGTGCCAGCACAATTGTCATCCTCGTCAGTTGATTGAAGTTCAGAATTAAGAAGTCCATCGCCAATTGCTCTCATGTTGTTTCTTGTGCTCCAAAAATGTCGAACACTAGAAAAACTTGGATTAAGGAGGTCACAAATTGAACATGGATGCCCCTTTAAAACAAAAACTAATCATAAAAGGCAAGCCAACTCATTTAGTTTTACAAGTCAATAATTTGCAAAATAGAGGAAATTCTGTTTCTGTTATTAAAAGGTATGAAAATTTTAATTAATTGGCTATTCAAGCAGAGGCGGATTAAGGTAGTTGGAGGCCCCTGGCGGTGAAAGGTTTGAGGCCCATGGGGTCAAGAGTCCAAAACTAAAATAGTGAAAAGAGCCGCTACTTTAAATTCTCAAAATAAAATGTATTGCTAATAATAAAACTCAACGGTTAATGAAAAATCTTAACTGTATATAAAAAAAAATAAAACCTTACTAAAGAGCTTACAGTTTCGATATACAAACTGATTTCTCTTTGGCAAATTCATCAATTATTTTTGCCATATCTATTTTGTCCAAAACATTTTGTTCTGTATATAATATGGCCATGTTGTTCAATTTGTCTTTTCTCCCATAGTATTTCTTAAATTATTTTAACACGTTTTCAAACTGAAAAAGATCTTTCGCCTGATGCAGTCGATAACGGTATAGGTAAAAGTATTTTCAAAAGTATTTCTACGTTAGGATTTCTCTTGTAACTCGATAAATTTCTAGTGGTGGTTTTCATTATATCTTTCTTTTCTTTTCTTGATCCACAATTCATACAGTCAAAATTAAATGATTCAATATCGTCTTTGTAGATTTCCTTTAATTTTTGCGTAGCTTTCTTTTTAATACACTGGGCTTTCACCAACAGTTATGATCGGGAGTGTGCAATTTTCTTTGGTTGATGGAGCACTCTCGAGGTTAATTCATACACCCTGACTGCAAACTAGTACGCCAGTCTTGCGATACAAACTGTTGCACTGCGATTTATAAACATCATTCAAGGGGTGTTTTCGAACAGGATACCGTGCTCCCTCATCCTTGTTGTAATCCAACAGGCTCTATAGAGTGATGACGTGTTGAGTTGGCCTGCTAGATCACCAGATATTTTTCCAATCGAGCAGGAATGGGACATCATTGAACGCAATGCCAGCTTCATCCACAAACAGAATTAAACAACCTTATAATGACCGACCAAGAACAACAAGCATGCAATTCCATCCCACATACTGATATCTGGTACCAGTACGAAACGAGGCATGCACATTTTCATGCTTGCATTTAAAATTGTGGCGGTTATACCAGTTTTTAACGTATCATTATTTCACATTTGAAATGGCTCTACTCTCGTTTGCATGAACCTGTGATCTTGAAACTTAAATCAATTTAATATGCTACCTATACATTTGTATAGGTACCTTATTACCGATTTGTATTGCCGATGTTTTATTAGTTGACAATATTTTTTACTTGGTGTTCGGATTTTTTTCGATCATTGTAAAATGTACCCGAGAGTAGTCAAGCACGCCTGTAAACTGAAAACGAACTTGTTTGATTTAAATAGCATTCATTTGTTCGAAATAAAATTTGAGCAAAAAAAAAAAAATTCATGTGAAAAGTTTGTACAGATTGCAACAATACAGATATACAAGAAAAAAATGGCTAGGGCTTCTACACGACTCAAAAACGAGGAAATATCGGGGCTGCAATATCAGTTCAAGGTCTTTTTTTCACACGTTGAACTTATAAGTGGAATCCATGAAGCTTGGGCCCCTGGCGGCCGCTAGATCCGCTACCCTCTTAATCCGCCTCTGTATTCAAGTAAATAATCTGAAAGATATTTTTGTTCAGATGAAGAATTTAATAATAATGAAACTGAAATGCAAGAATTATTTTCTGCATTAAATAAATTGCCAACTACTTCAAAAGATGATCTGGAAAAACTGGTAAAGAATGATAAGGAAACTAATTCATGTCAAAATTTAGCAACCTTTAACACTATCTAAGCAAACTATCGAGATAGAAGAGCCATGTGGTAAGAAAACAAAATAACTAAGGTACGCGTACTCAGGTGAGTCCATGTGTGTGTGGGGGGGGGGGGCAATTGCAATCGGTGTCAAGATAATCGTGCCCTATTAAATAATATTTTATGATACTAAAATAAAGTTTTATACAAAGTAACATTTTCCTTTCCTTTAAAACCTAAAAGTTATCGAAAATATTTTTATTTCTGAGCCTCAAAGCTAGAACAGCCATTGTCAAAATATAATTTTGGGAATAAAACTTTCAAACTTCCCGAAAAAATTTCCGTATCAATTATTCCCGTGTTCATACAAATAATGAAAATTGACGATGGTTGTTCTTGAATATAAAACCCATTTAAACTTTCTTTTACCAACGCTTCAGCATGTCATAAAATACAGAATGTGTTTTTGTCTCTTCTGTTGGGGAGGGTGAGCTTAAGAGTATCTCTTGTTTATTCATGAGTTCTCCTGAACTCATGTATGTAAATAAATAAACGTTGTTGGAAATTAATTTGAGGAGTGTCTTCCCATAGGGGCATTTTTACTAATAGATTAGACTTTTACTGCTTTAGAGCTGAGATTATAATATTTTCACTGATTATAAATAAACTGTTAGTGGAAGTTTAATACAGCAACGACTGTCTTAAGACAGTTAAATGTTTCCGCAAATGCAGGTAAATTTTTTCAATAGATATTTATAAAGAATAATGAGAAAAAAAGAACATTTTTTAGAAAACATAAATATTATTATTATTTATTACTAATACATATCGGTAGTAGTCAGAAGAGCCACAACAGCCTGTGCAAATAACCACGGTTTGTTTCAACCAATGCTCCAACGTAAACATTTTAAAAAACATCCTCAGGTAGAATTGCTAGCATTTACATCAAATCATATCGACTGGATTTCATTTCGTGATTTTTTTCAATTAAAAGCTGGAAATAACAATACTTCAAAATGTAGTCAAAAATTACAATATCTCAAAATTTTGCATTGTATCTGGCAACCCACTCTCCAAACTTCCACACCATGCCAATGTGAAGAATTTGAGCCACGACAGATTTAACGTGTATCAGTCCACCTGGACTCGAACTCACGACTCACAGATGACAAGTTTGCGGCCATGACTGCGGCTACCACTGCTCTATGAAAGGCGAAGCAGCTACTTTGTAGCAATCTATTCAAATTTCAAATGGGAATTACGAAGATGTATAGAATGTAATTGAACGGTATGATAATGAAACACTGACAGAAAATATAAATGCAACGTTAAAGAAATTAGTTTCACAGCCTGCTAAACATGAGCCAGCTTCAGGATTGCGGAAATTAATAGACACAATGCATTGAAACATCACAAATCCTTTGAACTTTACAATAACACTATAGTTATTTTTCTTTTAAAGATATAACTCTTGATTCCGAAACACTTCGAGTAAGGACGTTAGACGAAAACAATTCCTTTTTCGCTGTATTGCTATTGCTCCTTTGGCAAGTTCCAGAAAGAAAAATCACCTATTCATTTGGAAGTGGGGGGAAATTTAATATTCCAATATATTTCAAGTTATAAATGTTCTTAAATTATCAATCGCTTAGTCTCGTGATGTAAATACAGGGCTGCCGCAATTATTCTTGTTACTGGTACGCTCAGTTTCATTCATGAAGAAAGGAAAAAAACTAGTGTGTTTATGAAGAAGTTAAAGTCATTATTTGCGAGCAGCAAAATATTATTTTCTGTAAAATAAGGTATAATGAATGTGAATTTAGATGTATTTCATTTTCATTTTACCCTCCAATTGTTTATTATATATATGACTTTGTATTAAAAATTGATACATATGTTACCGTCAACTGGTTCTGTGTTATGTATTGCCAAAATCACCGCAAAATATTTTTTTAGGAAAGAATATATATGTATTTATAATCGTAATTTAAAAAAAAATTTCTATACTGTTTCTTAAATTTTTACACCTCAGTATTGATTTATATGAGTGATTTAAGCTAACAGCAAAAATTTAATTTATGCATTTTATAGTGCAGTTATATACTAAAGTTTTCAGTTCTTGTAAAAGTCCATCTTAAACTAGTATTCATTTAGCTAATCTTCCGTAAAATACAGATAAAATATTCTAAAAAATAAAAGAAATAACTTAAATGGGGATTTGGATATTAAATTAATATGCTTCATGAACTTTACACCAAAATGACATTTTATTATTATTAAACCATTTTTCATTTGTTTTAGTATAAATTCTCTTGTATACTTTTTTCTAGAATAAAAATAGCCTTCTTCAAAATATTAATTTCTAAATTAAAAAAAAAATTATTTCTGTAATTTTAACTTCAAAAGCTTATAAATTAGGACACTTCTATTATAAATAATAGAAGCTGCAGATTTAGACGCAGAGCAGAATATTACTTCGGGAAATAATAATTAATATAATAATTACAATAATAATTCATATTTAACTATAATTACGTGTAATTTAATATAGCTTATGGTACATAATTTATTAATTTCTTTAAAATTATTTTTATAAATTTAATTTTATTATTACTGCGTAAAACTGTTTTGGAAATTCTGTATTTATTTATACTAATTATAATATTTATTTAAATATTTTGCTAATATTTTTAAGAAATTTTCTTGCCGTGAGATATAGATAACAGCAAGAGTTTGAACATGCCAGAATACGAGCTCAAAACATATTTTGAGAATTCTTCCCTTTAAATATTATTTGATAGATAGGCATTTTTAAAAAAAAATTATTCCTGTGCTCAAAATTATGTAAGATCCAATTTAATCAATAATTTTTTGAATTTTGCATGGGCTTAGAACTTGTTGTAACTATCGAATTTTTATATTTATAACTGAAGACTTAGTAAGTATCCGAATAAAGGAAATGTAGTTCCTAGAAAGCTATAAATATTTGATCTTGAATCGTTATATATGTTATCGTTTAAGTGTATAATTCAGTTTTTTTAAGAATAACTAAGTATTTCATGAAATAACTAGACAAGTCAGTTAAAGTATATAATAGAGGAAAAATTTCATACTTTACCTACTTATTCTATGAAATAACTAATGATCGACATTTAAAGTGAAAAATATACAATTTCAAAGTTATTTTAAAAGTTAATTGATCATAAATAGGTAAAATCTCTCGAAAAACATTTTTTATCCCTATTGCGAATGATTTATTGATAAATAATAAGGAGAAGTAGAAGATATAATTTTTATTGTGCTCATATTGCTAACATTAGTTAAACAGAAAGAAGGAAAAAAAAAAAAGAATATGTTGCAGAAATATATTTATATTTATGTGGGGGTTGTGGCCCGGAGTTCTAGGGGTATTTTAATGATAACACTGGTTTTTACTAAAACTAACGTTTAATGGTGGAATTTGTTACATGACTACACACTAATATACGAACACATAGAGATATAACGGATAACATTTAAATAAAGACTTCTTGCACTCAACAATAATTTCTCAGTCTTGAATTCACAGTACAGTTATCGCACAACAGTTCACTATTGTAACACCTTTCTTCAGATGGTACACTATGGAGTTCAGGTGATGGATGAGTGGCCTACACTTCACTCCCCTTCTAGCATTGGACAGCTAGTCGCTACACGGCCATTTCCCGATTGCTCTGTGAGGAAAATCCCACATTTATATATTATCAAAAAATAAATGCTGGGAAGAAAAACTACTGCTTCATAAAAAAAACTGTGAAAACTTTTTCAAACAAAAATGTAAGAGAATATTAATTTAGATTTTATGAAACACACCTTTATTTTACTTTTATTATTTATTAAAGTAAGGATTGCTGTGATGACACTATGAATTGCGGTTTAAAACTAAAAGCAGCTGGAACCGGTTCAAAGAGCTTCCGAGTGATTATATTTCATACTTTAACCAATCAAGTAATCGTTATTCTATAGCAGGGGTGTCAAACACGCGGCCCACCAGTACAAAAGTTGTGGCCCACCGACTCCTTTTAAAAATTTTTAAATATTAAGTTTTTAAAGATTTTCATTTTGAAATGTATTTGAGGTGAACCTTATATATATATATATATATATATATATATGTAAGGATAATTAAATTAGATCTAAAATTAACTCCCTAGTCCACTTCTAACTTTTATTTTCCCGTTACATCTTCAAGTATTAAATTTATTACCCAATTCGGGAATGGATAACACATGGCTTTAAAAGATCTTGTCACTCCTACAATTAATTTTTATTACCTATATGTCATGCTTAAATTCTCAAGTATACCTCTTCAATCAGAAGCGTACTTGAACAGACATCTGACTCTTGAGAAGCCGCCTATTCATATATTTTAACACGTGTCCGCCTCTCTCTCTTACAATCAGATTACAAAATGATCTCATGGAATAAAGACGGTTAAAATAAAATGTCTTGATGTTCACTCGAAAAACACGACACACATATATATATGCCTATTACCTGTTCTTGTTTTAAAAGAAATCCTTTTGGATAATAGAAATGGCCTTTAGATAAAGAAAAAATTTATATTTTATGAAACGTTTTCATTTGATTTTACTATAATATAAATTACTTTTTTAAATTCTGAAATGCATTATGTATATTCTTTATTATGGATGGTACACGATTTTTCTTGTGTGCGCCTTTTATTTCTTTTCCTCCTTTTCTGTTTGGAGTGTCCAATCAGCAAGACACAATCAGATATGTTTTTTAAAGTTTAAAAATATGTTCAGGACGGTTAAGATAAAAGATAATATATACTTAATCGTTTGCGATGAAAGCACACTCAAATTTCAACAATGATTAAAGAAAGATCTATTCAAAATAAGCGCCGAAATTTTCAAGAAAATGGCAACTGTAATATTGTTTTGTGTTCAAAATAAGGTTCAAATATGCCAGATACCTAAAAACTATTTCAGTTGCCAAGATATACATTCTTAAAAGGCACTCTATGACACAAATCCTAAAGTACAAACTATGACCAATACTTAGCAAAATTTTGTGAAGACAAATAGTCTAGTTTGACATCAATTCTTGAAAAACAATAAAACACACTCATTAAATTTGTTGAAGACTATACAGCTGCTGTAAAAGTTATATATTATTACATTTAATCTCGCAAGCAGATCGAAATCATTTACTGAAAAGGAATTAATTAGTTAATGTTTATTTAAAACAGCGAAAGTATTATGTCCAGCACAAACAAAGCAAAGTTAAAATGTGAGTTTAAGTCGAAATATTGTTATTAGCAGACTTGATGAAATAGCCGAGAATTTGAGAAATCAGCATAATTCAATAATATCAACATTTCAAGCCTACTTCATTGCAATATTGATGAAAGTACAGGTGTTCGAAATTTCGCTCAGCTAGTCACTTTTTTTCACTGATGCGATGTTGATTTAAAAATAAGTGAAGAACTTTTGGAAATCTCATTCATATTCAAAATACAACATCTGAAGCTGATATTTTTAATGTACTTATAGATGTTTTGAAGAAATATAAGTTACCATTGGAAAAAAAAGTTGGTTTGCCTTACATGATGGTGCGCCTACCATGATCCATATTACTAAAGGAGTTGTTGCAAGATTAAAAGAAATATACAAACAGCATGGCAATAATAATTTTGAGCATTTTCATTGTATTATACACCAGCAAGTACTGTGCTCCAAAGTTTTAAACGTATGATATGGTTTAAAATTAGTCACAAAAATTGTGAATTATATTCGAAAACATAGACTTAATCATCGTAAATTAGCTTCTTTTCTCGAAGATATAGAGAAGGAATTCATCAATCTACCATATTATATGGAAATTGAATGGCTTGAAAATGATGTTAAAAGGATTCTTCAATATGCTGGACGAAATTATAATTTTCTTGGGAATCAAAATATTATGAATGTACTGAATTAAAAGATGGACAATGGATAAAGGACCTGGCTTTCTCAGTTGATATTACAAGCCATCTTAATCAACTTAATTTAAAGCTTTAAGGCATAAAACATGTTGTTACAACTATATTTCATAACATTAAATATTATTATTTGGCGAAAATAAATAGAAAAAGAAAACTTGTCCCACTTTGAAAGTTATCAATATCTGTCTCATAAATTAAAATTTACTGAATACGCTCACAAAATTAAATTATTTGAAACGGAATTATTAATTTTAATTTTAAGAGTTGTGAGTTATAAACTCACACTTTTACTCTATCTATCGATATTGAAATTATTGGTGAAAGCTTACAAATAAATTAATTGAAATCCAATGTGATTATTTGTAGAAGCAAAAATCTATGGAAGTTGAAATACAAGATTTTTATACACACTCGTATTTATCAGTAGATCTTTTTCCTAAAATATATCGTTTGTTAAGCGAATAAAGGCTATGTTCGGAGACACTTATTTATGCGGGCAAATATTTTCTTTAATGAAAAATTGATAGAATTCAGAAAGATAAGATTAACCCTGATCAACATTTATCGTCCATTTTAAAAATTACATCAGCTCAGTATTTATAATCAAATCTTGATGACTTTTTTTATGCAAAATCTTCTAAAAAGTAATGTTAAATTAAAATTAAAAAAAATTTTTTTATTAGAAATATAAGACATGTATAGATTAAGTTTAAAAATAACATGAAATTAAAACGACTACCGTAAAATCCGGCGTATAATCCGCACCCCTTTCTTTACGAAGAAATCTGAAATGTTAAAATACAATGCTCTTATGTTTTGGAGTAATATATTCGAGGTATTGTCCAGGCTTTTGAAAAAATATATATAGAATACTTCTAGAACTATAAGTCTTTTAGTTCATAAGGCATGACATTTCTTTTAAATAAACAGTATTTTGATGTGTGTATAAGTACATTTTTTTTATGCTCATCTTTTTTTAAAAAAAAAAACTATCGCGTTTTTATACCCGGCGTATAACGCTCACCCTTAAATTTCGATTTGTGTTAAAAGTACGCGTTATACGCAGGATTTTACGGTACATGTGTTTTTTATACAATACGTTGAACTTTACATTAAAAAATGCATAATACATTATAAAAATCGCACTTTATTGATTTTTTTGAAGATCGTAAACATGCGGCCCCAGCTTATAATAAATTAGACCATGTGGCCCGTAATATTATTCGAGTTTGACACCCCTGTTCTATAGAATACCTAGTTAAATCACATAGAATTCAATAATTTTATATACTTTAACTGAATTGTCTAGTTATTTTAGGAAATAGCTAGTTATTCTATGAAATATAACGGATTTCACACTTTAACGGTAACATATATATAGAACTAGCTGTTACCCGCCCGCTTCGCTGGGTATTTCATGATGTTTTATAAATTTTTACTGCTTATATATATGTATAAATTATTGATATCTAAGTCCTAGCATTAAGAATTCGATTGAATTGAAAAATATACTTATACCTGTAACTGTCACCTGTTGATAAAAAAAAGGGCAGAACTCATCTAATTTGTATTTTCTAAAAATCTCTAAAATTGAAGTATAGAATGATGTTTGCTCTTTCGTAACCCAAAAACCAAGTGGATTCCCGCAAAACCAATTTTCGGTGGATCTCTACTCCGTAAATCGAACATGCAAGCCAAATTTCAAGTCTAAATCTCAGAAAAAAGCAAAAGTTTTACTATAAATATCCCCGTAATCCCGTTGAGAGCCGTTTTCCAAAATCACCGCTCTTAGCGGATTTCAATTCAACAAAAGAAAAATGCAAACCAAATTTCATTATTATAGTCCTTGTAGCTCGAAAAAAGTATTTTTTTTTGTCAATACGTCCCAGTAACCCCCTGCAACCCCCCAGAACTTGATTTGCTTAAAATTTATTCTTAGTGGATCCCTATTCAACAAAAAAAACATGCTTAAAAAATTTCAAGTATATGGGTCTAACAATTAAAAACAGGAATTTTTTTCTGTAACTCCTCTTGACCACTCGCAAACATCTTTGGGGGTCAATTTTCATTTTACTCTTTGTTAGAGGAACTCTATTTCATGAAAGGAACATGCCTACAATTTTCAAGCAGGATGATCAAGTAGTTTAAAAATGGAAATATTTATCGATTACGCCTCTTAATCTCCCGAAATTAAACTTGGTAGTTGATATTCGCGAAACCCATTTTGTAGCGGTTCTCTACTTTACGAAAAGAATCTGCTTATCAAATTTCAAGACTCTACGTCTAACAGTTTAAAAATGGGGATAATTGTCTATAACGCCACTTGAGCCCCCGCAACGCCACTTCTGGGTCTGTTTTCACAAAACCCATTTTGTAGGGGAATTGCACTCTATGAAAGGAATCTGCTTATCAAAATTTGAAGACTGTGCGTCCAATTAATTAAAAATGCAAAAAAACTATCAATAACGCCCCTTGAACCCCCGCAACACCACCTAGGGGTCTATTTTCACAAAACACATTTTGCAGTGTATTTCTATCCTATGAGAGGAATCTGCTAACCAAATTTCAAGACTGTGAGTCTAATAGTTTAAAAAAAGAAATAATTATTTATATCTGTCCTTAACCCCCTGCAACACCCCTTGGGGGTCAATTTTCTCCAAACCCATTTTGTAGCGGATATTTACTCCATGAAAGAAACATTCCTACCAATTTTCAAGCAGGTAGGTCAAATAGTTTAAAAACGAAAATATTTATCTCTTACGCCACTTATTCCCCTGCAACGCCACTTAGAGGTCTGTTTTCACAAAACCTTCTTATAGCTGATCTCTACTCTATGAAAGAAATCTCTTTATCAAATATAAAGACTGTGCGTCTAATAGTTTAAAAATGGAAATAATTATCTATAACGCCCCTTAAGTCCCCTCAACGCCACTTGGGGGCAATTTTCACGAAACCCATTTTTAGCGTATCTCTACTCTATGAGATGAATCTGCTTACTAAGTTTCAAGATTGTACGTCTAATAACTTAAAAATAGGAATTTATAACGCCCCTTAAACCCCCAGCCCTCGCAACACCCCTTGGGGGTCAATTTTCCCAAAACCCATTTTGTAGCGGATATTTACTCCAGGAAAGAAACTTACCTACCAATTTTCAAGCAGGTAGGTGAAGTAGTTTAAAAACGGATATATTTATCTATTACGCCCCTTAATCCCACGCAACGCCACTTAGAAGTCTGTTTTCACAAAACCCGTTTTGTAAATGATCATTATTCTACGAAAGGAATCTATATATATATCAAATTTAAAGATAGTGCGTCAAATAGTTTAAAATGGAAATAATTATCTATAACGCCCCCTAAGCCCCTGCAACGCCACTTGGGGCCGATTTTCAGCAAACTCATTTTGTAGCGGATCTCTACTCTCTGAAAGGAATCCGCTTACCCAATTTCAAGATTGTACATCAAGTAGTTTAAACATGGAAACAATTATTATTAAAGCCCTTAACCCCCCGTAACGCCCCTTGCGTTTCGAATTTCGCAAAATTCTTTCTTAGCTGATGTCTACTCTATCAAAGGAGCATGTCTACCAAATTTCAAGTCTGTAGGTTGAATAGTTCCAGAGATTTCGTGATTAATCAGTCAGTCAGTCAGTGAGTGAGTCGCTTTTCTCCTTTATATCCGGTCCCTTTCTCTCCTCCGGTGATCTGCGGGTGTGGTTCCTCGTGGACTACCACTACTGAACCCCCGGATAGCTGTTCCTGTAGTTTGAAATTGTCTCCAAAGTCGTGAAACGATGCTGTGAGCAATTCCGAACTCTGCAGCCACACTTATCACCACTGCGACCTTCCTCCAACTTCCCAATGATTCGACCTCGGGTAAAAGCATCCAGATGTCGTCTAACAGATTGATTATTCGCCATTTCTCGCTGAGGCAGCAACTCGGTGTGATTTTAACTGCTATACGGTGTGCAATCTCTTTGCCAGAAATACTAATCTTACACCGACAACATGCTTTACTACTCAGACACTCCCCCATTACGTCTACCTGCATATCTGCGCATGTGCTACCGTACATCACCTCACTTAATCTCCTGATTGGTCTTTCTGTCCGCTCTGCCTCTTCGTTCAGCTGATATGCTAATTTTTCGACTTAGTCCTTAATTTTTGCACACCAGTGTATATAGATATCAGTAATTGATTCTAACCACCTCCGTTCGAAATCACTGGATATATGTTTGTATTTTTTTTAATGCAGTATTTCCGATACAACCTCTTTATTCTTGACTTTTACCCTACATTGTATCACTTAAGGTATCCGACTACCCTATAATTGTGAATTTTGCCAAAAATTGACAAGTTTTTTTTTATGATTTTATTTTATAGGCCATCTTATTAGCTTTATAAAAATACCAAGTTTATTATTTGCCGTTCAATAAAACAAAAAATACAAGTGTTTTAGTAAAAGCAGATGCCATTACTTTAAGCAAGATATATATGTCATACTTTAAAACGCGTTTTACACGAAATGTGTTTTTTTGAAAATTCCAAAACGTGGTCAACGCGATTGCTGAAAAAGTTTTGAAAATAATTAACTGAAATTTTTTGTGTATGTTCTGTGTAATAGTAGAAGTATTTTAACCTTCAGATTTATCAATCGCTGTTTTATTACAAAATTTATAGTCCTTTATGGTAATATAATCACTGTTTTTTTAAGCAATTTCATATAATAACTAAGATAAAGTGCTCTAGTTTTTGTAAAAATTAAAATATCTCTTATCCTATAGGTCATTTCAAAAACGAATAACACAGCAACATATTAAAATAAAAAATTGAAAATTTGTTCATAAACTTTTGTTGCAGAATAGACCACGTTTATGTTATTTTTTGTCAATTTTTACCCATTTTTTTCCATTTTTGTAATAATAATTTCTTTTTCTCTTCTTAATTTTAGCATATTTTTCTTAAAATAAACCAAACAAATCTAAAAACCACAAAAAAATTTACATAATCTCCATTTTTTCAAAAAAAAGTTGTCGCAAGTAGTCGGATACCTTAAAAACAATCCCATGAGATCAATTTGAGTCATAGTTCAGATAGTTTTTGAATAGCGCTTATTTCCAAAACTGATTATATTTGGTTTCTGTGAAAAATTAGAATTGTAAATGGATTTTTTAAAAAAAGAAAAACAATAGGAAGTATAAGCATTTACATTATAGAAAATTTACTATTTAAGTATCCTTTTTACTGTCACAAACACTTTAAAATAGTATTATTTCTCAGATACAATAACGTTTATTTTTCTATCAAAATTTGAAATAATTATAATTTAAAAAAAGGTTCATTTTATTACCTTAAATTAGGCAACCACTCATTTGTTATTAAATAGGAATTTAATTAATTTCAAATACCTCTCAAATCGATTTTTATGTAAATTTTCAATCTTGAAGTAAGATAACACTTACAAATGTTTATAATCCAATTATTTTTAAAATTATGTCAAATTATTGTATGTATTACATTCTTAGATTGGTATTGAAACATTTTCACAGTGTGTAAATATTTTTTAATTTATAATCTAAAGTTTAAAAATAATCTTCCAAAAAGTACTGAAAACTAAGCATTAAATTTTCGAGTTCCTACAATGTTTTGATGTTACTAAATTCTTATTACGGGATGTTGAAGTACTAAAAGCGATACTGTACAATTAATTTTCGCAATAAATTTTTTCTTGAAACTTAAGCTATTTTTCATGGAGCATTTTTGAAGAATTCTGAGCTTTTTCAATAAATTTACCTATTTTGTAAATCCGTGAAAATTATTTTTAAGATTTCATGTTTCAGATTATAATTTTTACTATAAGGAAATTGATATGTTATAAACATAATTTAAATTATTATTTTTTTAAAATAAAAGTACCCCGAACGCTTTCGGATATTTTAATTGTTAGTTTTAAGTGTTTTATTTTTGTATATAAAAAAAAATGTGATATATACGTATCAAATTGGTTTTTATTTATTGAAAGGTTTGCTGAAGAAAAAATATACGTTTTGATATAAATATATCTTACTTTAATTATTTTGTGATTTCATGAACGCATCTGAAACACTTACATAAATAAACAATAAAGGATTGTGAGAAGTTTTGTTAAAAAAAGGCAAATGGAACAATACAAAAATATCAATAATTTATGATACATATTTTATTGACAAGAACAATAATTATTTTACATAAAGATATTCAAAAAAGTCCTTGACATTATTAAATACAACTGATGCTTGAAAGACACAAAATGAAATGATCTAAGATGGAAAAGAAAGGAATATCTCCTTAGAACTAATTATTTATAATACTGAAAGTTTTTTGAGAGAGTTTCGTAATGCTTAATAAATACTATTATAAATATATATATCTCTTTGTCAATTGTACTTTGATATATACATATAATAAAGGGTAAGTCAAAGATTTAAGCTATTTAGTTCATAACAGAATTTCTTCATATAATGAAAATTAACTTGTATAAAAAATAAAAACATGTTATGTCTATACAAAAAGTAATTAATTAGAGCATCATAAAAATTAAATTGATGATAAGAAATTTTTAAAGGAATTTTATAAAATAAAAAGAGGTGAAGTTAGAAGCATACTTTTTTGAAGATATTTTAATCACTCAAATTGGAAAACTTGATCCAATGAAAAATGAAAGGTGTGTAATGTTTTATATGTACATACATATACAGGTATATATATACAAGTATCTATTCAAAGCAGTGGCGTACATTTCATGTGAGGGTTTATAATTTAAAAAAAAACATAGACTAAATCCCCGAGAAGAAATCTTGTTGGTCTATGGGAGGGGTTTTAATCCCCCAACCCACACTTGAATACGCCACTGATGCAAAAACCTTTAAAATACTCATGCACGCATGGGTTACTATTTTGTACTGCAAATATCAAAAAATCTCATTTAGAGTTCAGTAATAAGGAATAGCAAACATATCACAGATCAGTAAAAACAAAAGAACGTTTCAAAACAACATGAATTGGTGGGATTCATATTAAAATAATGACATATGAACAGTTTTCTCCTATCACAGATTTCCTGTCATGCAATAAAATATTCAATGCATTGAAAGTCTCCTCAAGAACATTTAATTACATCAACTGTATAAAAAGTCTGTTTCTCTGGCCTTAAAATTCTATACAAAGTCATTTTTTTCATCAATGCAACTGAGCTATTTATTGAACTTTTCAGCAGGTGATCTTAAATGCAAAAATGACTGATGGAAAACAGCACATTTTCTATAAATCGCTGAAAATTCCCTTAAGTCACAATTTTGATTCATCATTCGAAACATATAACACTTTTAATACAGTTTCAATAGTCTTCGATACAAAATATTAGTGGTTTTGAGCCTTGATCTCTCTCAAAGAGAAACTACGAGCAAGCACATTCTGACACCGACATATCAGGAAGGTTAGTTATAACTTTTAAACCTTTCTCATCAGTATAAATAATAGAAAGAGGTTTATATACCTTAGGACTGCAATGAATTGTATCAGCGATTTCGGAATAATTCTTCCCAGCTTTCGATATATATCTTAACATCACGTGAGTATGATGTTTTTCTGTTAAATCCAACCTGTTTAGGCAAGATCCTTTGCAAGCATTTGCATTATATCCCTCGGGTTGAACAATCCAGTTGTCCCATCCAATTTCTTTGAAAGAAATATAAATTTTCTTTCGACAGCAGTAAGAACTTTCCGCATCACAATCAACAGCCGAGGATCTTTTCGACCGACTTTGTTCATCAGAGTTTGTAAAAGCTACTAACAATGGATTCTTATCTTTTCCGATTTCTAAAGGTATACCTGAACTTGAATAAACTTCTAAATCTAAAACATTTCCTGAAATTTTAGCGGTCAAAGCAGTTATATTTAATCTTGTCCAACCAGCAGATTCAGTTGGATTAAACACGTTGAAGATTTCTTTTTGCAATGTTACCTCATCAGGATTATCAATTATTTGAACGATCGTATATTCTGTAATTCCTTCTTTTTTGTACAGCCATAATTCTGTCAAAGATTCTTTTTCCTCTGATATTTTCTGTGGCACGTTAATTTGGAATCTCAAACACTCTGGCCCATCTCGATTATAGCATGTATTAGGAACTGTAAAGACAAAAAACGCAAGTATATTAGTGATTATTTCAATAAAAAATCTGTTTTTTAATGAAGAAAATATTGGAAAAATCAAAATTATGTTTAAACATGTACTCATTTGATTATGCGGATTGCTGTTAACTCGAGAATGGCATTTATCGTTGCTAAAATTTCGTAAGTTTTTTCTGTGTGTCCGAGCACATACCCATACTGTAGATTTACTATTTTTTTATAATCACGTCTACTTTTTATTTTTTTATTAGCGAGTATACTTTTTATTTTTTTATAATCACGTATATGTATAACATGATTTGTATTAAATATCTAACAAATAATTTGTTGTAATTTTTATTCAATTTTAAACAGCTTGAAAATCACAGTACTTGATATCTCTTTACGGTTTCTTAGTGTAATTTTACTTAGAAAAAAGAATTATTAACGAAAAATTCATTTATACAATACTGAATTTTGAAATAAAAGATAATGTACTTAAAAAATTATTTTGGAGATTGTCATTTATTAGCATTAATTCAAACAGATTCTTAATAATACTTCCCTTATAAAATATCCTTCAGGATAAGAAATTTTGAATTAGTATTAAATATTTGCTTGTAATTAGCCATTAAGGCTATTTTTGAAATTGAGATGTCAATTTGTCCAAAAGTTTAGAAACAGTTTATTTCAGTCGCAATAAGTTTATGCATTTGGGGAAAAAATGTCTGATTTGGCCTTTTCTTCTTTTGATCTTAAAAAATTACTTATAATATATATAACTAAGAAATTTATATTATATAATAACTATGACATATTTTTAATTTCTAATTTTATGCTAAGAGGAGTCAATTTATATACAATCATAAATAAAAAACATGGAAACTTCGGATTATTGAATAATAAATAAGCGTTAAATATTAAAAAACCTAGCTAAAACCTAAGAATTTTTTAAAATAAAATTTAAATATAATATGTCCTCTGATTAAATCCCTTAGTAAAGACAAGCAAAACAAAAATAAGTATTATGGTTACATTTTTTAGTTAAATTCTCTGGAATAGATAATGCAAAACTGTAGAAAAAGAGTTTGAAAAAAGCTGATTATTTTTAATGGATGCGGTAAAAACGTATAATAGCTTTTGTAAAGCATAGTTAAAATGTACAAGATTTTTTTTTATTTTTATACACAGCCGAATTAATCTTCCTTCTTTTGAAAATTTATTAACTGCAATCTATAACATAAAACTGTTAAGAGCTGTTATTATTGTTATATGATAATAAAGAAATGAAAATTCAAATTTTCTGTCTCAAAATTTCATTCTCTAAGAATAGAATTAAATGAAAAAATATTTTTTAATGGCATAATGATATATCCCTTTCTTTCCCCGATTAAAAGCACAGCACAAAAAATTATTATTATTATTTTTTTTTTGCATAAAATTCATAATTATTTTGTTTTACACTACCAGGATAAAATAACTAATTGTTTAATTAATTACTGTTAAATAAGGTTCAAATCACCTCTTTCTTTAAAAACAGATGCACTCATTTTTTAAAAATAGGGCCACTTTTTGTTCTTCTGACGATCCGTTTTGCTTTGACATTCTTTTCGCTTATCAATACTATATCGCACTCACAAAATTTTTCGTTTTCATTTGGCTACGTGATATAGCGAAAGTAATTTCTAAATTTTTTTAATAAAAAAATAACGGGATAATTAACTGTTACCATATTTATTACTCTTTATCGAAAATAATCAATTAAGAAAAGCAGCTACGATTATCAGAAAAAACGTCAGCACTTCTTGATAAATTTATGATCAATTGAAACCCAAGTAAGTGGAATCAGTCAAAGCGTTCGTGAAACTCACGTCGTTGATTTCTCCTTTCGTTTCGAATTGAAACAGAAATTTCTATTCTGCTAATATATGTGATAAAATCGCTATTCTAATCTGAGATTTCACAGAAAAACAGCTATGAATTTTAATTTATTGATTATTTGAGCAGATTACTTTGATAAAAAACCTACAATGTTAATATATATATATATATATATATATATATATATATATATATATTAAAAGACACAAAATTGTATTTGCTTATTGAATGCTTTCTTTTAATCTATTTCTACCCGACACCAGGTTCGCTTAGCAATATGCCTCGCAATATAATACGTGGTGGTGGTGGTGGGGTTAGACGAAGAGATTGACACCGGGAGCTGTCACCTCTTCATCTACACCTTACCAATTGAATCTTCCCATCTACTACGACTTTCATAGTACTTATCCCCTCTTTTTTTTCTCTATTATCCTAGTGGTATTAACAAACAAAAACGAAAAAAAATATTTCTTAAAATACTTTAGTATTAATAACTTAGGTTTATCAAATTGATTACTAACGATTAACATTGTTTTATACAATTGAATAACCAGAACTTTGAATTGTAGTCTACAGGATGAGTAATCTGCATGCACGAAATAACCCATAGTTGCTCTTAAAATGTAATAAACTAAGTTTTTATTCTTGTTTACCTAAGAAATAGATTTTCATTGTCAACATTTGAAAGGAAAGATAATGTTTTCGGTCATTGGACCAGATAATATTTAAAACGAGGATCATATTTACTACTGAACTCTGGCGTTACTTGGTCACGGTAGTCGAAGGGTCATGGTCACGAACTCATGGCCGTGAGTTCGAGTCCTGATGTCTTTGAAGACCCATCGGACCTGATGCACGTTAAACCTGTCATGACACAAAGTCTTCCTGCTGACGTGGTGCAGAAATTTGGAAAGTGGAATGTTAGCTCATAAGTCATTCTCGTCTCTTACCCGTGGTTCAAAATGACGGCGTCAACAGCTTTCGTGTTACTTCAGCGTGTAAATCAAACACAATCAATCAATTTCCACTATTTTTATTCAACTCTTCAGTTATTTTCATCGATTTAAAACACAGTTATCGTTTTTGTATTTAAGCAACTTAAATTCATTAATTTTTTTTTACAATTTTAATTTTTACAACTTTGCTTGTTTCTGTGTTCTTGTTTTCTGCTTACTTTGTTTTGAAAACCAAGCAATGCAATTACTAATAATAATTATCATATAATCTTAAGAAGAATTTTTCTCTTTAATGCAAAATATCATTAATGTATTCTTTTCAATATTGCAGACTGAAATGTAATGATAATTTTTTCAACAGTAAATTAGGTTATTTCGTTCATAAATAAAAAATTCATGCTTAATATTTTTAAAATGAAGATTTTTTTTCTTATTACTATAAAAAACCAACAACCCTGATTAGGAATCTTTTTTTTCGACAGAAAAAATTCCAGTATTAATATGAGTTCGAGAGTAATGGGAATGCATAAAACTATTTATTGTATATTTTTACTACTTAGAAAATGTTTTTATTAGTACGTAATTTTTCCCTTTAGCATATAAAATTACACACACAATCCATTTAGTTTTCAAACAAAAATCAATATAATATTAATATCTATTAATTCTAAGCAATTTTAAGGACCACTTATGACTTAAATATTGGAGCGATTTTCTATTTAAAAAATTATCCGCGTGTTGGTTCTACAATTTTAAGAAAATTTATATCACTTTAAGCTTTATGCTTAATTATCACTTAAGCATTAATATAAATGGTTTATGGTTTTTTTAGTATATTCATTAAATGGGAGACATTCTTTCCTGCAAGGAATATTATACTAAATCGATTCTTAATTACAGATGATCTTTCATTTTATGCTTAGTAGTATTTTGAAAATTCACTCCGAATAGCACCTTATTTAAGTGCCACAAATCGTTTAACAAACTGCTAATCATCCTTTCAAATCTGAAACAAGAACAATTTAAACTCGCCATTTAAAAAGATTTTTGAATGAAATATTACCATGATATTTTTACGTTTATAAAATTCCTTTAATCAGTTTATAGCATTAAAATTTTCATCAGATTTTAAAATAATCCGTATTTGCATGCTTAGTTTAGTGGATTTACATATACCGTAAAATCCGGCTTATAACGTGCCCTTTGAACACAGAAAATAGGATCGAAATTAACGGGTGCGGGTATTACTCCGTGTTTAAAAAGGATGGCTTGAAAAAAAGAGATAAGCATAAAAAAATAGAGATCGGAATACTGTTTATTTAAAAGAAATGACATACCTGATAAACTTAAAGGGTTGTTCTAGATGTATACTGTATTTTTTCAAAAGTCTAAATACCTCAAATAAATGACTTAAAAACACAAACATTTTTGGTTCCTCCGTAAAAAAAGGGGTGCGCGTTATACAGCAAATATATCAAAAAATTAAAAAATGTAGCTTGGAAAGCACGGGTGAGTGTTTTCTACCGGGTCTTACGGTTGATTGTTGATTTAATATTGCATATTTTTGTATCAATTTTTGAGTAGTCCCGGTCGTGAACTCGTGCCCGGCGTTGTTTCTGTCAAGTCGTGGGTTTGAGTCCTGGGGTCAATGAAGACCTGCTGTGTGGAGAGGCTGATGTACTTTAAATCCGTCGAGCCTGGTGTGGAAGTTTGGACATTGAGGTGACTACTCAGGTATCATCTTCATTTGACTGGGGTTCAAATTTACGAGGTCCTTCACCAATAGCCCGTATGTGGTTTTAAAGTGCGACGTTAACGAACAATTAAAAAAATTTTTAGCATCAATGTAGAAAAAATAATGAAAGAAAAAGTACATTTCTCTGATATTTATTCAAAGAAATGACTATTCCGAATGTAAACAATGTTTTAATATTTTAAATGAATTATTGCTTATTAGCGAAGGAGGAAAAATATTTATTTTGGATCAGTTTTTAACTGTTTATATCAAACAATTTTCTGTTTATAATTTTATCATTAAAAGAAGAGAAAATTTTATAATTTTAAGTGAGACAAAAAATAATAAACATAACTAAACTTTGGGGAAAAATTAAAAAAAAAAAGAATAAATTATAAACTCCAACAAATAACGCTGAATTATGTATCACAACACGTGCAAAATAAGCTATAAATAAATGACAGTTTCAACGAAAATACCATTTTCAGACTAAAATTAACCGAAGACAAACATATCCTTATCAACGTAAACACTGAAGCAGGTGTATTGTTTCAATAGTTGTTAGTAAAAAAAATTCCGAAATTATCTTAAAAAATACATTTAAAAAGTGTAAATACTATCTTCATTTTCAGCCACCCAAACTTTACTTTTTTAAAATTTATTTTTCAAAAATTAGGTAAACATTTTTTAATTAAAATAACATAAATAAATAAATCATAACCATATTTTTTAAGCATTTTTTTTGGTTGAAAATTTAAAAGTAAACACATGTATGTAGACTTAATTATATCAAGAAGTTCTGAGTTTTCTTCAATACTTTAAATAATCCCGAAATGCATTACAACTAATATTTCACATTTTGTTAAGATATAAATATAATGTGAAAATAGCTTACCAATTTCTGATTTTAAAAATTCACTTTTCCAGTGTTTGTGACTGGATTCTTTTAATGACACATCAACACGATTGTCCCACGAATTGTTATTCTCGTGAAAACTTTGCAAGGATGGAACAGGAGGATGAGACTTGGGTGGCTCTTGAAGGTGTAAACTGTTCAAAATACGAGCTTTGATTTTCTCAATGAAGGCATTATTCAAATGATCGTTCTCTAGAGATTGTTCTTCTCTATCACTGAGGAAAAATAAGTCCTCGATATCATTGACACTATTACCAGAAACTCTTCTATTTTCCTCAGATGAAATTGGAGACATTTCAACCATAGCGCCGAACAAAGCGAACAGAGCCAATTGAATTACCCTTTTCATTCCCATTCTTCCTTTAATGAAGACAAGGTTGCAGAAAATATTCTTTATCAGAATTATCCAGTATTTAATTCTGGAAGCACTTAAGAAGTGTTGATAAGAAAAAATTAGAATAAATATAATAGCGTATCTTTTTGAATCTATGATACAGAAGTAAATCTACTTTCCGCTGAATATTATGAGGATAGTATTACAGTTAACGACAATTAGTTATGCAGCAATAAGTTTTGCACTGAAGGAATACAGGTAAAATGTTGGCTTTTATATCGATCTTGTCAACTTAAGCATTCAGATTTTTCAGCAAATCCAGGCAGTTTTGGTGGAAAACTTTCCCAACTCTTTTTCTTGTTTATCAGATTATGATGTATTAATTATGCTGCATGAGCGCGATCTATGCACGTTCAGGGATACAATGCTATAATAAGCCACACAATACTTATCGACATGTCCGGTTTTGGAAGACTTTTTTTTTTTCAAAAGAGGCGGTTATTGCATTGTTTACGTATCACAGTTCATTTTTCTTTGACTTGAATCTTATCAATTGTAAATATGTATGTTTTCGCTGCTATTTGCAGAAATTTATATCTATCATTGTTTTTTTAAGGCTTCAGGTTGCGACATGTCTTAACCCAGTCCAGAGACGAGCAAAGCTCATGTCTTTCCCCAATTTTTTTCCTGTTTTTTGCATATTTTTCTGGAAGAGGACGTCAATGTCACGCGTTTTGCAGTTAGCAAAAACGAGAAGAAGGCAGTTGGCTTTTTCGAATAATTACGAACACCAGAATAATGCACACACTGAAAATGCTAAATTACTTTTATTGATCCAATGGTTCAAGAATGATTCTTCATATATTTAAAATACCCCATTACTTAGTTATATTATGCTTTGTTTGCAATATTTGTGTAAATATCATTAGATGTATTTTTTGAGCCAGAAAAAAATATAAAGCATTCATAAAAATATATACCATATTTTATTTGACCGTATTAAGTAAAAAATGTAGGTATTTCGTGACAGCTAATCCGAGATGGATGGTCCAAAAGCGTGGTTTTTCACATAGAGTTTCATTTTCGAAATGAAGAAATTTCTGCAATTATTTTGGAACTGCATGCAAGTAAATTGAAAAGTATTTCTAGACTCAGGACAGAAAGCTGTTATTTACTCTTTATTTTGCAAGCACCTGATAAAAGTGTGAAATATTATGCGTCATTTCAACATAATTTTGATTGAAAGTTATAGTTACATGGTTAGTTTATTGTTTTTATATCATTATTGATCTATGGCATATTAAAACTAAATTAATAAATTGGATTGAAAATTGTAAACTACTTAATATATGCAAGTAGATTAAATGAATCAATAAAATTCAGGAAATTAAAAGTAAGTAATATATTTAACTTACACTCATGTCCATAAATTAAGGATAATGAAGTTCAGGCAAAGAAAGAGACAGAAGAAAAGCAAATTTGACTTATTTGTAAAGTCTATTTATTAAACAAAAGGTAAAGAGCAAAAAAGATGCTAGATGTTTGACATAATTAATAAAAATTGCGATTTTTACTCCCTGGAGAAAATTTCAAAAAAGAACCTATTGACAAAAAACAGTATAACGTGGTTAGTATGATGGTTAATACGGAGTATGTCTCCCGGACGATGCAATGCAGTAATTTGTAACTAATAATTATTTATAAAATTTCCGTAAAAAAATAATAAATGTTTTGTTCTTAAAATTACTTAAGAACAAAGCCTTGATGAAAAAACAAAGCAAAGCTGGATTTCTTTACTCAGCATTTTGAATTTTTAAGAATTTTATTCAAGAAAATGTAGAATACAAATTAGAATAAAAATATTTCGTAATATTTAATTTAAATAAAATAATAATTTGCCACACTTTAAATCACTCTATGGACGATGAAAATAAAATTAAAATGCATTATTAACCCTTCTTCATCTAGAAACAAAATTTCCAAAATAGTTCTCTCTATTCAATTCTTTAATTGAATTTTATAAATCAGATGAATTGATAAGGAAAAGAAGTATTGAAAAATATTAACTTAAAACTTTTAACTGCTCAAAGAAAAGAAAAGGAGATGAGAGTCATTTTCATTCATAACATATAAGCCTTTTTCCACTTAGAAAGTTAAATTCATTGTATTATTGAGGTATCACATAAGTCTTCTTTCATCATACACTCATGCCCATAAATTAAGGATAATGAAGTTCAGGCAAAGAAAGAGACAGAAGCAAAACAAATTTGACTTATTTGTAAAGTCTATTTATTAAACAAAAGGTAAAGAGCAAAAAAGATGCTATATGTTTGACATAATTAATAAAAATTGCGATTTTTACTCCCTTGAGTAAATTTCAAAAAAGAAACTATTTACAAAAAACAGTATAACATGGTTAGTATGATACGGAGTATGTCTCCCGGACGATGCAATACAGGCCTTACAACGCCTACACATGCTGAGTATCAAATTATCAATCTGATCTTGGGGAATATTACACCACTCATCAAGCAATGCCCTCCGAAGTTCCGGTAGACAGGTGAGAGGGGGTTGACGGGCTGCAATTTGTAGGCCAAGCATATCCCACACATGCTCTATTGGATTTAAGTCCGGTGAGTATGCTGGCCAATCCATACGGGTGATATCCTCCGATTGAAGGCATTCGTCTACAATGTTCGCACGGTGAGGACGGGCGTTGTCATCCATAAACAGAAATTCAGCACCCATGGCGCCCCGAAACAAACGTACATGTTCCAGAATAACATCCCGATAGATGTGGCCTGTCATCGTTACACTCTGAACATGCAGGTTAGTTCTGGAACCAAGAATAATTCCTCCCCAAACGAGCCATCCTGCACCACCGTAACGGTGTCGTTTAATGGTGTTCTCTTGGTGGTAACGGGTACCTGGTGCTCTCCATATGAAAGTCTGGCGAGAATCAGACTGCAAACTAAACCCGGACTCGTCGGAAAACATCACACAAGACCACTGTTGCGGTGTCCACAATGCATGTTAATCGCAGGCGACAGTGAGTTGCGGTAAGGGGAACACATCTGACAGGCCTACGAGCATATAGACCAATGTGCCCTAAGCGTCTGTACACGGTCTGCCTTGAAACTATCGTACCGGTAGCTGAAGAGAGCTGACGTGACAAGTCTGATGCTGTGCTCCATCTGTTTCTTTTGGCAGTAACTGCCAAATACCGGTCCTCATTCGGCGTTGTAACTCGGGGGCGACCTGTGCTATAACATATACTCACATTACCATCATCTTGGAATCGTTGCCAAAGCCTGGAGATGACACTCTGGGCGATTCCAAGTTCCTCGGATACTTCCAGCTGGGTACGTCCACATTCCAGTCGTCTGATAATTCTACCAGGTAAAAAATCATCCAATTACTTCCTTTGTGCCATAACTTTGCGGTTATTGCACTGAAAGGCTTTTAAAGCGCTTGTGAACAATTTTACATCTTTGCTACCATTCCTTATATACCCCTTTCTTACACTTTCGTCATTGTGACGTACTATCCGCGCCATCTGGTGGTTTCCTGTAATTTGCATATTCTTCTTCAAGATATGTGTGATAATTCTACAGGTAAAATTTTTGTTTTAGAGTTCAATTTCTGTGTGATTCTGAATTATCCTTAATTTATGGACATGAGTGTATGTATAATTCTAGTAATTGTTATAATTGAAATGTTAATTATTTTTTATAAATTAAAACTTCATACTCTACATAATTAATTCCTTGCAATATTCTTATTAATAGGCATGATATATGTAAACTAAGAATAAAATTTTTGTTAGAAGAAAATTCATTTCTAAAAAATTAGTACAGAATTATGAGTGCAATAAGAAGCACAAGATTCTAAGATCTATTATTAGGCCAAAGGTAGAATTAAAATAATTTAATAATCAGATCGCTGTTGAAATGATGGATTGAAGTATGAAAAAAAATTCATTCCTAATTACAAGAGAATTTTCTTAAATTGTTTTCTGAATTTTACGAAGAATTAAGTTCCAAACCAGTGAGACCCGATCGAATGCTGCCACTGAGCTCAGTAATACATAAATAATAAAATCATATTTTAAGGGGGGATCCTCTTAAATATTTAAAAACAATAGGTGGTATTAATCGAACATTTTCGGACTGAAAATATCCTCTAACCACGACCGATACCCTCATAATTTTAATATCCGTCAGATGACAAGATTTCACCTCCCTTTCTACGCCCGGCAACTTAAGGACTTTCAAGTTGGAAAAATTTAACATGCATCATCTTTTCTTTATGACAGGTCTTAGGGCAGAGGTTCCCAAACTTTTTTGTTTCATAGACCTCTTGTCATGTTTTTCAGTTTGGGGTGGACTCCCACTTACCTAATTTTTAATTTTTGCAAATTTATCAACTTAAATGTCTTTTTGACAGCTGATACAGTGCTACTTACTTTAAAAGTTTTATGATTCTCACACTGTAGTGAAGTATAGCGTTTAAAACTTAAGAAACACATTTTAATTAAATTCAAATTTATTTGATACATACAATAACTGATCAATAAACAAATTTTTAAAATGGGAGGGATGAATCTGTTGCTCGAATAACAAATTTATTGCATTTGGCGATAATCTTGTCAGGTTTAACCCTAAATCTCCTAGGTTAGTAGAGTCCAGTCTTTTTCTTCCTTCCTTCTTTTCTTTGGTTTTTATATTGGAGATTGGCAACCTTGCTAAAACTCCTTCCCACTAGGAAAAGAGATTAATTTCTCACAATAGTCCATAGCTCAGGATAAATAACAGGTATGTCTTTTTAAAGCCAAAATAGCTGACATCCGTTTCTAAACTTTACTTTAAGATCTCGGTTACTGCCTATTCTAATCAGTTCTTTTAGTAATATGGCATTTCTTTTTTCAATGTGACCATATGAGTTCATTGCTTACTGTGGTAATTACCATAGTCAAAGCATTTTCAAACCTGGTTTCAAAATCTGAAGGGCATTTAAATGGTGAGCATAGGTTAAAACGTCATTTTCTTGGCAGATTGTGCGGCCAATTGAGAAACTAGGAAAAAATTCGCGGCGTCTAATATTACATTCCTTTAGTGTAATTCTTGAAGTGATAGTCCTTGATTTAATAAAGTTTATGCTGTCACTTTGAAACTGGAAATTAACTTCATTAAATTTAGTAAATAAATCTGTTAAGTATGTAAAATCTGGTTTCCACTTGATTAATTTTTTTTAAAAATGAAAGTCATGATCTGGTTTAAGGAAAGCCTCTATCGTAGACCTCCATTTAGACCTCATGGACCTCCAAATAATTTCTTCGCTGACGTGGACCCCTTTCAGCTCGTCATAGACCCCTTGGGGTTGATAGAGACCACTTTGGGAATCACTGTCTTTGTGGAATCAGAACTTGTATATGCGATTCAACAGAATTATCTATCTCACTATCATGATCACTCTTCAATCGCTAGATTAAGAGTCGCTCGATTAATCGACATATCCAATTACCTAGATTAATTGGATATGTCGATTAAACAGAATGGTATGGACGATGCTTCTCCCTTCCAAAAACGATAACTTCCTAATTAAAGACATGACAATCATTCGCTAACATTTCGCTTAATTAACTACTTATCCTGAGTTTTTTAGCAAAGGATTCTTAGACTGATTTTGTTCCTCTTATAGCTTAATTAATATTAAACTGATGTGTGATTTGTGCTATTTCAGAAATTCTAACATAAAAAATGAAAACTAGGGTTCACAGAACATCCTTTCAGGCTAATAATTATATTATTACTGATATCTCTCGACGTTCGATTGCATATTCGAGACGTACTCGTTAACATATTTTCCCCACACCGTCAAAATAATAACACATTTAATAATCAATGTCATTGCAATCTAATGTTCCCATAATAAACTAAAGAAATCTCTCTTTTTTTTTCATTTCAAAATGACATCCAAATCATAAGCAAATGAAATGAAAATAAGGATGAGACAATACACATTCAAAAGGGATAAAAGTAAAACAATAACGAAGAAAGCATGAACACATATACACACATATACATATGGGTGTTAAGATTGTTACATGTATCAAATCATGAAAAAAATTAGCTCTGTGGAACTATAATAAAAGATTCACGTACCTTACTAGCTTACCTCATGAAGCGAAAGATGGCATAAGAGGTTTTTAATCGAAAACTTTCTTAGCATTTAATTTGGAAATATAAAAATAATAACAATAATAAAAAACGTCTTTATAAAGTTAAGATAAATAACAAAAAAGTACAACTTGTTTCATCAATCAAGCGAAATCTCTCTCAATAACAGCCACTTTCTTGGAAAGGGTAGAACATGACACTGAATGATGAATCGTGGTATTGTGGTTAGAAAATTTAAAAATCATTCGTAATGCATATTACTTTTGAACATGGTCTATTGGCGTCTCACTGCGATTGTGATGTTGATGTTAAAAATTTAAAGAGCTGTGTTCAAACCCGGAATATTCTTAGGATCCAATATTTATTAGTATTACTTTTAAAGTAATATTTCTCACGCGTTAAAAATAGCACTAGTCTAGTGAGTGTTATAATGAACGTCGCTCTCTAAACAACACGAGAGCTACTGGAAAGGACCTCGTATTTTTAAACCACAATCAAGTGTTGACGATGACACTTGAACTGTCACTCCTCTCACCTTACTTCTATATCAAGCCAAAATGAGGATATTGAGCCAAGATAGATTTAACATTCATCGGTCCTTTTACAGGGCGGGAGGTGCAGTATGGCCAAGTCTGGCTCTTGCACCATAAAACCCAACACTCACTCACTTTACAGGGCGGGTCTTCAGTGACACCAGGATTCAAACACGTGACACGGCATCGCCGGCCACGTGGTCGTGAGCATGTGTATGTGCGAGTGTGTGATCCTTCTTTTTTTTTTGCTTAGAAAACAGTGTTAATATTTAAAGAATCAATATTTATGTTTTAATCGCAATCAGGAGTTTAATAGGAACATTATTTTTCAAACTCTCCTCAGATTTTAATTAAATAAATACATTTACACATATATTAATTTATATATATTAATATTAAATTATTTAATACATAATTTTTACTGGAAATATATTACTCTAGCAAAACTTTCAAAATCTTACAAAAGTATTCGTTCAAGATTCCCCCCCCCCCTTATTTATTTATTTTATTTTTTTCATCTTTTAATGGTTCGAAAATTCTCGGATTTCCTTAAGTACATAGATGATGAATATAAGGGCCACATCATTTGCTTTTGGAAAAAAAAATGGTTATGCCAAGGTAAAATGCTGAAAAATTTATGATCCGAAGAATAAAATCCCGACATTTATAAAATCAAAAACAAAATTTTGTGTCAGAACAAGACGAAAAACACCCAGGAAAATTTGGCATGTTTAGAAGCCTTGACTGTGTTTAAATGAATTAAACATGCGTCTTCAAAGTGAAGACGAAATTATCAACATCTGCTTCAACCTGTAATAGTGATCGATATGAAACTGAAATTATGACAGTTTTTTTTATGACATTGAATGCAAATAGTTTTTTAACACGTTGTGAAAAAATAAAAAACACACAACCTTATTTTTCGGTATTATACATGAGTTTCAGAAACAAGGGAATTATCAGCAGCTATATATATATATATATATATAATATTTAAATCACATAACTGGCAGCATTAAGAAAAGAAATTTTTGAATTTAAAAGTGAAATATATATATAATACTTCAATTGTTCAGTTAATTTTCAAAAAAACTTTTAATTTCACAGGAATACAAGGTAAATTTGTAAAAAGAGAAAATTTCAGAGACTGATTTTTAAAAGTGAAAAGATGTCGTGAGTAAGAAATTATTTCTTCTTAATAGATCCGCTAAAATTCTGTTCAATTTTACAAGCTAAGAGTTAGATGATGCTCCAAGATTTTTCAAGTAATTGATAAACCTTCCAAAATTTTTTAAAAAAGAGCTCACTGTGTTTGATAACAGCAAAAAAGAAACATTTCCGAGGTAGTTGGATGGTATCATTATTGCCAATAACACATTTTTAAGATGAAGAAAAGAAAAGGGGTTTAAGAGTGTTTTAAAACAATTCTTAGGCTTTTTAGGCAGAGAAAGTAAATGCTGATCAAAACAATTGCAATAAATAGTTCAATATATCTGTAATTGATGTAAAGAATTTATTGCTCAGAATAAATATACAAGGGAAATTTTATATATGCCTATTAACACAATTCATTGAGGAGGCCATTTACATGGGATGAAATTTGAAAACTATTGTCCATTTAAAAATAATTTGTGCCACTAAGTATAACTCTGTAGAAATTTATTTAGTTTATTTTCAAATTCTGTGCACGAAAAAATTTTTTTTCAGGAATATCCATCTATTCATGCCAAAAATCCTTAATGACAGGAAATAAATGATCTCAAAAATGTATAAAGCAGCTTCAAGTTTCTGTATCGGATTTTAAGTGCTATGAGGAAGACTTAGGTTATCGGCTTATGTTCTTCTTCTATATAATATATTTGAAGCAAATTTTTAAATTGTTTTATTGAGACCACATGTGCTTTTGGTTAATTATTTCTGTATAAAAGGGAAGGATAATATTAAAATGTACATGTACTTTTATGTGATAAAGTTATATATTTATTATAACACAGAAAATATGCGGTTATTTAGTTTAATCATTATAAATAAGACACATACATTTTTTGGTAAATCTTTACGTAAATATTTTACAGATTGAAGTAGCGTAAATTATAGTTATAATTAGAAATGATATGATATTACTATCCTTATATCGATTTAAAACAAACAAAAATGTTTTGCTTACTTGCGATCTTTGTTGGAAAAAAAATCACAAAACAAATTTTTTTTGATGCGGCGTTCAGATTATAATCTGTAAAAATACATAATTTATCAAATATGGAAAGCAATATGCTTATCAGATAAATAGGTAGTGATACTGCTAAAATATTAGGAATGACTAATATCGCAGTTGAGTATTCCAAATAGAGTTCATTTGTAACATGATATAAGAAAAAAAGTAGTTTTACATGTGTCAAGCACACATAAAGAGAATTTTTTCCAGAAAATTCAGAATTTTTTTTTATCTTTTTACTCACTTTTGCTGTTCCATTTGTGAAACGTGATGCGAAAAGCACGTTTTTACTTTCTCAATAACAGCATCGACACGTTTCTATTTTCTTCGTTTATGTATCAGCGACATCTATTCAGCCCAAGTGAAACAACTCGTGGATTCTTGGAATAAAGTTGCCAGTTTCATTGACAGCTAAGCCATTTTTAGCATTGTTTATTCAATGCAAGCCCTCGTAAAAATATTCAATGGAATCACTAATAAATAATCATTTTCGCAGACTATGTTCAATAAAACTTAATGCTATATTTAAAACAATATTCTGCCCAGTTAGACATAACTAATTCAAATGGTGTAACAGAAAGTTGTAGCCAATTCTTTGAATTTTTTTTTATTTTTTGCAATTCGTGTATTTGTAAAGCAATAAGTAATGCAGTCACATTAAAGAAAGAACCGTTAAATTAAAATTTTTATGAAGCGATAATTTCAAAAAATAAAAATTTAAAAAGTATAGTTCATCTTCTGTTTAAGAACCATCATTTTTCATTTAAAGTAAGTAGTTAATTCTTTAACAGTAACAGTTTGTAACATGTAGTAACTATTTAAAATTATCCCTTTGACGTATTATTATTATTCATTCAATTCGTTATCATTATTCATTTAATGTATCACCATTTTTCCTTAGAAATAATTGTTTGTTCCTTTATTTTAGGTGAAAAAATTTTCAATACTTTTATACGGCATGTATTTACCATGTATATTGTTTGATCAAAAAAATTTTAAAAAGTTGAATTTTTGAAATCTAAAGGGAAAAAAATAAAATTGATGAAGGCGATAGTGGTTTGCAATCTTTATGCTAAAACACATAATTTTAGCAACACATTGTCTGGCTTTTCTTATCAAAATATCCTTGTTTCAGTAAATCATTCTTTCATACTTAGAGAAATTTTAGCTGATAATCTGGATTTCTCCGTCTCTTTGATGACAATTCCCTTGTTCAGAAAGATATTTTTTGATAATAATGTCAGACACTGTCCAAAGCATTCTTTTATTATTATCAAAGTAGCTTGTTTATTCTGTGGACATTACTTCAGACAGATTTATCATTTGTTAAATTATATTGTTATGTCTGTAAGTGCATTCGCATATACTATGTTTAATTATATTACAGACAGTGTGAAATACAATCGCGTTGAAAAAACTTATTTATATCAATTTTAAAAAATAGCCCTTTTATTATTATTGCGATATAAGCTAATAAATTTTATACAAGTTCTTCATCCATTTAAATTTTATGAAATATATATTACGTGCCAAAAATACAAATTTTTTGAGCTACAACATCTCGAAAATTATTTAAAGAGTTAAAAGTGTTATTAGAATAAAAGTTGTAAATTTTCCTGGGAAAAAAAAGACATTTCTGTGGAAAATAAAAATAAAATACTTGAACAAAAAAAAAATCCCTTTACATTCCTGATAAATAAAATATAATGACTAGTATTGCTACTTTCTTATTCTTGAAAGGATAGAATTCTAAACGTGTAATGAAAGAATAACGAAAAGTATCAACCACACTGATGATGATCTTTAGATAAAAACTGAATAAATTATAAAAGATATGTTGTTGTTGCTTATGCCACCTGATTGACAGTAACATCAGATCAAGGTCCACGAAATTCATCGTGGCTAAGGGCTATAATTTTACGCCTGTCGTTTAGCCTAAGCTTTGAGCCCCCAAAGAAGGTGACAGTGCGATTTTGCTCACGCAACACGATAGATGGTTACACCGTTCGGACCCACAGATTTAACGAGCACGTTCTCCGTTTTGTACTCGGCAGGCATTTGGTGGCATCGGGGATCGAACCCAGGCCTTCCGGTCTAGAGTCCGATGCTCTAACCACTAGGCTACCCACGGCCTATAAAAGATATATATATAACGTTTATTATACAATTACCTGATATCGCAATTTGAAAAATTTCTTTTGTTGCAAGATCTATTGCAAAACAGCTTTTTATCAATATTTTTGTAATGTAATCTTACTTTTGGTAGTACTGTTTATAATCATATGTTAAATTATAAACAGTGTTTCGTCTATTTCGTAAGTTAACTGAACTAATTATTCAATTTTTTGAGCTTCACACACAGTTGAAGTAGGTATTTGCAACGTTAAAAAACAAGTACTTCAATTCCTGTGGCTTCACATTTATGTATTCAATGTCCACTATAAAAATATATAGATTGATAATATTATTAAGGTATCCGACTAGGTTCGGAGACCAATTTTTTAAAAATTGATTTTCAGAATGAATTTATTGTTTTAAAGAACATAAACAGGCTTAAAAAGTCAGAATTATTAAATAAATATCATGTAGCACCCTTTGTTTTTGAAAAAAAAAATATTTTTATGAAATTTTAGCACAATTTATAAAGTAAAGAAAAACGCCATAAATAGAAATAAATTGCACATTATGCAATTTTAATTTCATTAATATATTTCTTGATCCTTCTGAAATATCACAAATCGTAGGATAAAAAATATTTTAAGAAATAATTATTTTATTATCATTTAAATTTAGTGATAATGATTTTTCATCAAAATTACTGCATGTTCTAAGCTAAAAAGGGCTGTAAAATGTGATGAAATGTAGGTGTCTTAAAGCCTGCGGTTTGTTACACCCTGAAGGGCCCATAACATATATGTTTTAAATTTCATTGAATTTGATTGGATTGTTTTGGAGATATCCCGTTTTTCATGCACAACTTATCGTAAAAATTTCATTTTGGAAAAAACGCATTAAAAAAATATTTTTATAAGTTAGATAATGTAAATACTATAAAAACAATTTAAAAACTCTCTAGTTTTATGTGTTAGTCCTTCTTCCTCAATAATTATATATTTTTTTCCCTATGAGCCCAAACATTACTAAACATCAAACACCTAAAAAGCACTTTTTCAACCTAGTCGGATACCTTAAAGAAATTTTATACTGTTATTTTACAATTTATATATATATATATATATAATGAATTTTATCATTGAAATTGAATATCATTAAAAACAGGGTTGTTATTTAGGAATGGTAAGTAATAAGATGGAAAAGGTATAGCTAAATAATAAGATTTACCTCTGACTTTGAGTACTGAACGAATTGAACAAAAATGAATCTTTCCTTAGTTTCCTATTTTTGGAAGTCAGAAATCACCTTCACTGAAATGGAATAAAATAACTGAAGTGGTCTGTTGCATCCATAGTAACCCATGTTAAATTACTTTAGTTAATGTACCTTTTTCTCAGATATTACTAATTTTACGTGGACGAAATTTTAGAGTAAGCTATTTGTGCTATTAACACGTCCCCCGACATTTCTTAGCTTACAATGGGGAAGCAAGTAGAGCAGCATATGCCGCCGTGTCCGCGAATGTTTTAACAACACTTTAGGGAAGGAATTTGTCTTTTGTAAGAAATTAAAACAATTAAGAATTCTTAAAACCATGTCGGTTTCTTTCCCTCAGAAATTTAATTTAAAAGGACCCTTCTAAAACTGATTACTATATATATCTTTTTCCTTCGATCAAAATATGTAAGTATACAAAAACTATGCTTACTGGAAATTTGAGATTTATGCCTGAATCAGCTTTTGAGAAAAAGGCACGAAAAGTGAAAAATATTGCGCTTTGAGAAAATATGCTTCAAAGTTAAAATTTAGGGTTTTTACGCATTTTTTATTTTAAATATTTTCCATTTTTAATGAAGCAATGCTTTTACTCCCTGCTTCTAATGTTCTTTTATTTATTTCTTACATTTTTAACAACTTGGCATTTTTTTTATCATAAGATGCTTATGCACCGCAAAGTAAACTCTACGTGCATCTAATACTTTGAAACATGATACACGGTTATAACCTAGTTCAATGCCACATTGTTTAGAAATCATTAATCTGGATGGAATACTCATTTTGAATTGTATAATAAATTCTTGTGTTTATTCCTAATTTAAAAATTTTTAATACCACAAACATAGATTTTGGAACCCTACTTACTATATGTTAATGACTCATTGGAGTTCTGGGTCTTCCCATGCAAGAATGTTTCTTACAAAATAGGATCAGCTACATCTCTAAAAATTGGCTAATTTCATCTCATTGTTATATACCATAAAATACGGCGTATAACGTGCACTTTTAACTAAAAAAATAAGATCGAAATTTATGGGTGCACGTTATACGCCAGGTATAAAAATGTAGCTTCAAAAATAAAAAAAGATATGTACATTAAAAAAAAAATTAGACTTCTATTTAGATCAGAACACTGTTTAAGAAAGAAATGACATTCCTTATGAACTTAAAGGGTTGTTGTTCTAGAAGTATACTATTTTTTCGAAAGCTAGGGATAATACCTTAAATAAGTGACTTCAAAACATTAGAGTAATTTATACTAATATTTCATATTTCTTCGTAAAAAAGGGAGTGCGCGTTATACGGCGAATATACCTAAAATCTCTAAAAAATGCAGCTTCAAAGTATAGGTACGCGTTATACACAGGATTTTACGGTATTAAAGTAGATAAAAAAAATTTTTCCCCCTGAATTTCATAACCTACCTTTGTGAAGAGATGTTCTCTGGTATAGTTAGATGAAGGGAAAAATAAAATAAAAAAAATTAATGTTTATGGTAAGTACTGCCACAAGGAAAAGGAAATGTAGATATTTGAGCCTTTTTCATATGGTAAAAAAAATCAAAGTAATTTTTATTCAAGGAAAACAGGTATTTTTTTTTCCTTTTTAACATTAATTATGATGAGAAGACACCTACCAAATAGTTAAAAAAAACATCAGGTATATTTAACAGCCTTTTTAATATTGCATTAAAGAAAAACAACCTACTGTCGAAATAAAATTGCACGATAAAGAGAAAGACGGAAAAAATCTTGGATTGAATTGATTTGAAGGTGCTGGAGCAGAGCGATGTACATTGCAACATTCGTTGTACTATTCGCTACTCAGTACTCCATCGATAATCATCGATTTCAGTTATTTATATTGTAAAAGAATAATTTTATTTTTAGTCTAAAATCTATAACCAAAATTTTAAGTCTTTTCCATTTTTTTTTCGAAAATTCAATCCTTTTGTGGCAGTATTAACTTTTGAAATTTTTTGAAATTATTTTTTTTCTCCTAATCTTTATACTATAGAACATCTTTAATAACAATCCGATTATTAACAATCTTTTTCCTCCATTTAACCACGTCCCATCCTATTGCATATGGTACTTTGAGTATGTTTTATGATCATATCATTTTTAGTTACCTCTTCAGCTTCTGCATTTCGAATTTAACACCCTAAGCTTACATCTGCTGGACACAATTCGTGTTGAGAATTCTTTTCTGAAGATAGAAGAAGAAATTAAACAGCGGAAACAGCAGCTTTCCCACTGTGCAAAGCATCAATATTCTTACGAATATCCAACTTTTTTGTAAAACAGGATTGAGTCGGTTATGCCTTCTAAGGCTTTTCCATCCCTTATTTTTTTCTCGACTTTTATCCTTAAAGTCTGACCATAGAGAGCCCATACGCTTTTGCACGTGTGTGTGTCCAATGCGCTCAATTTTTCCGCGCCGTCATCTTATATGGGGTCAGACGTTGCTCTTAACAGGAGCTCTTTTGAAGACGCGTGTCACAAAAAGTGGTTTTATTTTAAGAAAAAATAAATGAAAATACTTTTATCTTATTATCAGATATCAAAAATATTTGAAAAATCAAAAAGATATAAAAAAGGGAAAATCGATCTTTTCTCAAAAATTCATGCACTTAGAGTCCTTTAATGTCGAGAGAATGAGATCCATCTCAATCTTAGGTAATCATCACTTTGCCGGTATCTGCAAAACAGACTATATTTGCGTAATTTTTAAGAATAGAACCCGAAATTAGAAAACATTTTGAAATAAAAAAATACCCATACATTAATATTACATTCTAACTTAGTTAGTATTTACGGAACAGTGTATTTTATTATACTGCTCATTTATGTACGAGCCAAGCTGTTTTTTTCCTTCTGAGTACAATGTCTACTGCATAATGATAAACAGATTTTAAACGTATAAAAGGAAGAGGGGAAGGGGGTGAGCAGAACACTTTAGACATAAGTTTTTTCTCTCTCTCACTTCATTTCATTCTTCCTTATATGCAGTCGACTCTCGATAATTCAAACCTTCGATAATACGAACCTCTCGCTAATTCGAAGTATTTGCTCAACCCCTAGCAACCCCGAACTAAAACAATACGTTTTGGTACACTCGATATTTCGAAGTAAAATCTGTGGCTGGCCAGACTACAACACGCAATAATTCGAAGTTATAAAACTCTCGACAATTCGAAAGTTTACCTGTAGCAAACAGGTTGGAACTTACATGTTTTGTATTGTATTGTCTTTTAGTGTCTCACCTGTAATGTAGCTCCTTTGAGGGCCATTGTCTGCTGCACCTTTTTTGTATTTCTCGGTTCCTCAGGCGAAAAAGCAGTTTTATTGCTTTCCTTCTTCAAGTGAACAATTCTGGTCGCACTTGTTGTCAGCCGTCCATATCTTTCGCTTAACACGTGGTCTTGCTACACATGTCTTCAGAAAGGACGGTCTGCTATTGAGAAGAAGAGATGCGTAGGATCGTGTTTTTTGCGTCTCACTGACTTGATGATCTGACATGACGATGACACTCAGCTGTGTAATTTATACCATGAGGCATCAAATAGGGCATAGGCTGGACTGGACCCTGCCTTGAAGAACCAATAGTGTTGGGGACAGTGTCTGAGGGAACCGGGTGCGAAACCATTTTATTTTCAATGAGGAATAGAATAAATTTGGTGGGGAGTGAAAGAGTCCTGTTCGAGAAGTATTACATAAATGTATTCTTTAAATACAGGACTTTTAACGTCTGTGTAACATTTGTACTGTAATAATTTGTACTTTTTAAAAATACTTTAAAATAATACTGTACAGTTGTTGTTTTATTACATAGATTAAAATTTAAATGTGTAAGAAATTTTTTTTTTTACTTCGTGTATTTTGGGATTTTTTCTTACCCTCTTGATAATTCGAAGTTTTTCATTGGTCCTCCAACTTCGAATTATCGAGAGTCGGCTGTAAATTAAAAACAATGATGGAATCTGAATTTATTTAATAGGTTGGAAAAATAAAAGTTGTTTCGTTCTTATCAAATTTATTTTCATTTTGCTATTCTGTATTTTTTATTTTAAATCACCGTAAGGATCGAATTTCAAATCAACACAACTCAATCAGGTTTATGTTTATTGTCAAAATAAATTGAAAAGAGTTTGCATATACATCTGATTATTTAAAACTCCTTCATCGAGGATAATGTTTGATGCAAGAGATTATATAAGTTGAGAGCTTTTCCATTATATCGATTTACTGTTTACTAAGCATTTTTAGTTGGATATTTATTACAATTATTTAGTACTAAAAAATATCAAATGTGTCCTTCCCACGCTATCCGAAAAGATTAGGTGGTGCATATCCTGAAAAGATGGATAAAATTATAGCTTGAATATTTGCAGCAATAATAGCAAAAATATATTTTAAAAATAAGACCTTAATCGAAAAATAAACTTTATCATGATTTGACATCATGCTCATAATGTAAATCTAGTTATAAATATTTTAGAAATGAATGGATGCAATTATTTATCATCAGACTCACAATACGCCATAGATTTAATATAAACAAATAACTGAATAAAACAAAACGGACGAACAGTTGATAAATGTATGGATCAAATAAATACAAGGCACAAAAAAAATTTATATCATCCTTTTAATGACCAACACTTGATTGTTTAATGTTGCTCTTAAAAACAACTAGAGGACAATGGGTGGCGATCCTCGTAATTTTGATCCAATGTCAAGTGACGAGGACGGCACCTCAGTTGGCGTTGTGATGTCTTCTCATTATTAAAACTTTCTCCAACACTACTAGTCAAGATTGACGTACGGTGGACCAAGTTGTCCAGATGGGACGTTGTATCTCCCAAAAAGGACCGGCTATTGCTTCCTCATGCCTGGGGCATCATACATGTGATCCGATTTAGAAAACAGCTTTGATGTTGCCACACCTTTTCTTTCGCCAATATCCAGTTGATCTTTAGTCTTAATGTTCTATAGGAAGGAAGCTCCGGTGAACAGCATCTATTATGTTAGGTTTCCCCACGCGCATCCGGGCCGCAAACAACTTGAATGAAGAGTAATGTCGGCCAGTCGTGACAGAGACACACCCTCAGTGTAAATGTGACAAGGCGATTTATAGCTCTCCAGATGGTCAACAAGACATCACCTCCGAGTTGGGATCAAACGTGCCGGCCTATTTTCCCCAAGCACCAATGGAGTAAGACTAAAGTGAGGAGAGCCGGGCGCAGATCTGTTATATGGGCCAATGAGAGTGAGCCACCTAGGGAGTTTAGAGGGTCGACTCGGGAGTTGACGGGGACTCTTGATCTCCTTCAATTTACGAAATTACTTCGCTCTTGATTTTTGTTTCTTTTCGAAGGTGCTCGGAGGGTTTGCGGGGGCAGCCGCAACTGAAGGACCAAGGGAGATGAACTTAGCAGACTTTGGCGAAAGGCAGAGAATCGGAGTCGGCGGAACAATGGCTGGAACAATCGGGCTTGGAACTAGAACTTTTTTTTCTACAGCGAAAGGCTGTAAACTTTAATAATTTAATAATGAATATTCTTTTTGTTTATTTTATTTAGAATAAAATGTCTTCTTGGCAATTAGCCCTCACGCTACCATGTTACTAAATAATTTAAAGGGGTCACGATGCCACAGCACCCATTCTCCTAACTTCTACAACACACCTTTGATCATCTGCATATTTCATGCACATCGGCCACTCTGAGCAACAGGTCTTTGCTGGCATCAGGGTTCATATCCACGACTCAGTTTTAAATCTTCATAACTCAGACACTTTAAAGCGAATATTAAGAAATTTTAAATTTCCCCTAATTTCATAATGAGCTTTTATGTGAAAGACCAATATTCATAAATCAATCATTTATTTTAGAAATTTATGCATTATACTAATTTATAAAATTAAAATTAATCCATTAACATCATTACATAGTGCCTTTTGAACAATTAATAGTGTTAATAATTTTGTCTATGTTTTCAATGGAATTGTTAAAGTTATTAATTGTGCTCCAATTTTTTTGATGACTGTATATGAACAAATTCAGATTGCTTTATATCAAAACCCTAAATGATGTACGTGAAAAAATACCAATGAATATAAACTCTAATAAATCTTTTGGAGCAACATTTAGTAAAGAAAGATTTGTTTTGGGAGAAAAGAAACGCTCACACACACACACACACACACACACACACACACACACACAGTATATATATATATATATATATATATATATGAATGCACTTAATTTCCTGTGACTCATATGTTTGTATACGTCATTGTGTAAATATTGGGATTACTAACATATAAAAAAATCATTTTATATCAAATTTATTTAATTTTAATCAATGCACTGTACTAACTTGTTTATCAAGTTCAGCTTTATTGATTCATAATCTAGAAAGGACATTAAAAAAACTATTTGAAGGTTATCAGTTAATTTGATACCGCCAAAATCACCATAAATCTCTCGTTACAAATCAGTATTTGACTATTTTTGGTGCGCTGTGGCTATAGAGGTCAAGGACAAATGATTATCATCAGATGAATGGTAAAAAGTTGTTACCGAGAGAAATTGAAAAAAAAACCCGTTAAAAAGGATTCACAATATGAATATTTAATATAATTTTAATAGTAAGTGCCATTCTATATATCGTTTCAGCCTTTAACTGGTTAAAATCAGTAATGAATTGAGTAAGAAGGTCAAAAAGGCAAAATTAAGTGTATGATTAAGTAAAAATAAAAGTAGAATAAGTATAACTTTTATGTGAACGCATATGATTTTTTTATATTAATACGCAAATTATATATTGCTCTTTGTTTAAAAATATTTGAAAAAGCGGGATCAGTAATCCAATTTTTATTGGACTTGATTTAGTAAGTACTATATTGTATATTGATCGGTCATACTTAATTAAATCATATTTCATTTTTAGACCTTTAAGAAAGAATATATATTATGATTGAACTGAATTACATCAGTATATCATGTGATACTTAGCATGAAACCTGCATCTAGTGTAATGTTACTTATTAGCCTTTCAACATACCGATGGCAGTAAAATAGATATACGGGCAGGTAGTGGAACTTATATTCAAACCACCTCGAACGAAACACTCCATAAAACAACGTAACCCAGATTTCTGTTCCGTTTTTCGAAGCGAATTAATTGCATTTGATATGGAACTAGAGAAAATTATGTGAGCGAAAGTAACTACAAAGACTTCTGGATTCTATCTGACAGCCATAGTTCAATTAAACACCTCAAAAACTGTGAGCCCACATAGAAGATAAAACCATTTTATTTGTCTTACGAAAAGTTAAGCTCATCTTCCACCATCACAAAGTACTACATTTTGAATGGATCCCGTCCCATGTCAATATATACGGAAATGAATTGGCTGACACTTTTGTAAAGGAGGGACTAGACCATCCTGTCCGTTCCACCTCAGAGCTCATATATTTAGAATTATTCTCAAGGCAAAAAGCCCAAAATAAAGAAAAAATGGTTAAAACCTCCGTTTCATAAATGCCATAAAGGCAAAAGAGAGACCAGGGCTTTCTTATTCTCTTCTTTGTGACAGACAGTCCAACACTTGTCAGTCTCGACTTGCCAGTGGACACTTAAAACGTCTCAATTTTTCTGGAGGCAATAAGAGGTTTCCTATTTCCCCTAAATGCTAGCTAGAACAGGCTTCACCTTAGCACATCTTGGACTGCCCTGGACTGCACTGGGAAGATATCTATGATAGTCCACTTCTAGTATTGGACTTCATTAAAGTCAACGGTTTCACTGATCCGGTCTGACTTCGTCTGTCCAGACGGGAGATTAGTAACAACAACAACAACAACTATTATCCTTTCAAAAAGCTCTTTAATGTCCATAAGAAAATCAGTACATAGTGTTTTCCAGAAAATAAGACCTCATTGAAAACTTTGCCTCTGCGCGATTTTTAATTATGCTCACAATATGAACTCTACTCCTTTTGCCATGACGAGCAAATAATCTTTTTAGAGTCGTGATTAGGGCCGGTGTCAAGTTTGATACAAATTCTAAGGGCATACAGGTTTCGTAACTATCCCCACAAATATAATGGTGTACACATTGTTAATAGTTCCCTCTTTCTTTTCCCCTTATACTATATTAAAAACAATCTACGCAGATGTATACCTACATTAGAAAATGAATATTAGGCATTATTCTCTCAGGAGGAAGATCTCCTTTAATTTGTTTGCAGAAGATGGGAAATTCATACTTAAGTCATATATAGCAGAGCAACAAATGTCTGTATAAAGTGCCAAATGTACTTCCAGGTATGTTGGTTGTATTAAAAAACTAAGAAAAATGGTCATTTGTGCTTAGCTTATGGGTAAAACTATCAATACCATTACAAGCACTAACGGAAAGGTCAGAATAGTAAGTAGAAGTAAAAAAATTCAAAGGGAGTATATACGCTCACTATTTCCAAAAAATCTGTATTACCTACTAGCTGAAGTGTCCGTTCAACGCAGGGGTTAAATTTAAAAATTAAATAAAATTTAGCTATTATAGCAAGCAAGCATATTTTTTTTAAAGAGAGTAAGACAGTCTGCCCAAAAATTGAAAAATATTTTTAATAAGTATCAACATTATAATAATTTTAAACAAACTGAAAAATAATTTTAATAATTGTTGTGAGGTGGTTTGAGTTAAAATAATTTTAACAAACAGCTCACTGTGTAAAGAATGATTTAACAAAAACATATATTCAAAACTAAAGGAGAAATTTAATAAGCTAAAAAGAAATGAATGAAAAATTAGAAATGAATTAATTATAAAATATGAATAAAAATTATAACATAAAAGTAATAGTAATAGTATGTTTCTGCTCTGATGACTATGGGCCAGACAACTTGAAATATGCACTGGAGTTCAAAATTAAGAGAACTTTCAGATTTGGCCTATTATCTCTAAAACTCCAGAAAATTTTTTAATTAAATTTGGTGTGTACATAGGATTGATATAATAAAAAAAAACATTCAACAGTTATAATATACGTGCATGATCGTGCGTAACACTCATTGAAGTCGGAAAGTGTGAAACAGCGTGTCGCGAACGAAACGAATTTTGTAGTTCAATTTCAGTGGCGCTGTAAGCGCATTCCTTTTTGTTTTGTTTTTTGCTTCTGTATTATGATCTGATCGGTAGGAGGAGTAGTACGAGTGGAGCCCACTCGAACAGACATGTATCAGTTAGCAGTTTTCCTTCATTAAATCTTTTTTATATCAAAAAGGACTCTTGATTACTCATAAGAATAACAGAATTGAATTTTTGGTCGAGCTCATCCCGGGCAATCGAAGAATAAGGTAAGTGATACCTTTTTCTTTCTTAGAATTTATCGAAATTGATTTGAACTTTGAACTCTCATTGTTTTTCATATGGCATCCCTGCCGGGATCCGAGCTTGAAATAATTTTAGAATTTTGAAATCAAAAAGTTTGAACTAGAATTTTAGAACATTAAACTAAACATTTAGTTTGAATAGAATTAAATATGTATGTTGCATTTTAATTTGAATAATTGAAAATCGAAAGGAAAATGAAATATTTTGAATGTTGAATTTTTATATTTGAAACTGATACATTGAACTGTGTAAACTTTTCGAACAATGTCAATCTAGAATTTTAGAAATTATTGAAATTTTTTTGATATTATTAGAATTATTGAAAATATTAAGGTGATCTGAACTTGTTTGGTGATTATTTCAATACATAAATATGGCCGAAGCACAAACATTTGAGTTGTTAAAAAAGAAACGAAAATCATTCAGAACAGCAGTTACTAAAGTAGTTAATAAATTAGAAGCTGAGTTATCGAATTCTGATTTAAACATTGATAGGTTAAGTGAACTGGTAGAAACTCTATCCATCAAATTTGAGCCTTTAACTTTAGTTGATCAACAACTGGAACCCCTTTTTAAGCCCGAACAATTCGATGGTGAATTTGAAATCACCGAAGAATATAGAGAAAAAGTGTTACTTTGGCAGTTTCGTGCGAAAAAGAAGATTAATGAATATTTAAAACCCCGTGTTACGTCACCCTCCTTCCAGACTACATTATCACAATCACAAGATGAACATTTTCGGAACTCTGATAACATTCGCATTAAAGTCCCAAAATACTATATTACACGATTCTATGGAGATGACGCTTCGAAATGGTTGACTTTTTGGAATAGCTTCGAAACATCCGTACACAATAATGAATCCTTAAATAAAGTGGATAAATTTAATTATTTGAAGGCGATAATTATTTGAAGGCGCATTTGGGAGGATCTGCTTTAAACACTGTTGAAGGTTTTCCAATTTCGGAAAAAGCCTATGATGAAGCCGTAAAATTATTAAAGAACAGATTTGCTAATCCGGAAATATTAATTCAGGACCATATGAACAAAATTTTATCATTACAGCCTTTAAAAAATTCTAATGACCTTCGTTCTTTTCGAAAATTTGTTGATAACTGTAATGTTCAACTAAGAAGTTTAAATTCATTAGGCGTATCTTCCGCAAATTATGGAAAAATTTTGTGCCCCATGTTGTTAAAACTTATTCCATCTGACTTGTTATTAGATTATAATAAATTACAACAAAATGGTTCGGGATCAGATATTCAGCAGTTACTCTCATTTCTTACGCAATCCTTGACGGCGCGAGAGCAGACTTATTCTACAAATAAATCATCTTTTGAATTATACGATTGTAGACAGGAAACGAAATCAAACTTTTCTAGAGAACACAGATCACATAAACAACAAAACCAAAAAAGTTTTCATACTGCATGCCAACTACTAACGGCGCCTGTTAAAGAAAATAAAGACAAAATAAAACTCAGCTGTATATTTTGCGAGTCCATGACTCATAATTCGAATGAATGTAAATACGTAATTAATTTGTCTTTAGAAGAAAGAAAGAATATTTTATTGCGGAAAGGAGCTTGTTTTAACTGTTTAAAAGTCGCAAAGCATTTATCTCGTAATTGCCCAATGAATAAAACAAAATGTGAAATTTGTTTGGGTTTACATCATAAATTTTTTTGTTTTAAGCAACAAAAAAGGGAGATAGAATCATTATCCACCGATCTAACAAACCAAAACACCGGGGAAGTTTTTTTGCAAACATTAACTGTTTACATTAAAAATGGGAATTCCAAACAATTAGTAAGAGCTATATTAGACACTGGTAGCCAAAAAAGTTACATTTCAGAATATGCTGCAAAATTTATAGGTTTAAAAAGTATTGGGAAAGAAACAATTACTCTCGGACTTTTTGGAGGACACAAAATCACCGAAGTTCATGATAAATATTTAATTAACTTGTGTAGTTATGACGGGAAATATAGTTTTAATGTGGAAGTTAACGACCAGAAAAATATTTGCTTAGGAATCTCCAGAATTAATGACTCTCGCGTTTTACAGAAATTGGCAACACTTAATGTATTTATTAGTGATTCGTCCGCAAATAACAAACTTTGCCTTTTCGAAAAACATTCTGATGAAATACATATTCTATTAGGATCTGACATAGTTGGAAAATTATTTACTGGTGAGGTAAAACAACTTTCTGAGGGGCTTACAGCTGTGAATACCCACTTGGGATGGACAGTTATGGGGAAATTAAGTAATGAATCTAAATTTAAATCAGAGAATTCTCTTCTTGTTCATTCTTTTCTTAAAAATAGAGAAAAAATATCAGATCTTTGGGAATTAGACTCTTTAGGCATAAAAGATCCCAGTGAAAAGAGATCAAAATTAGAATTGCAAGATCTTGCTTTGAAACATTTTGAGAATACGATATTGCGAGACGATGAGGGTAGATACATCGTTAGTATTCCTTGGATAGAAGGGAGTGGAAAACTTGAGGACCACTACAGCTTAGCTAAAGGAAGATTGGAGAAAACTGTAAAAACTTTAAAATTTACAGGCAGACTATTTGATTATGAACAAGTATTTGTAGACGGGGAAAAAGAAGGCATTGTTGAAAAGATTGCACAAGATGAACCAAACAAATGTGGGAAATTTCATTATTTGCCACACAGACCTGTATTCAAGGAAAATTCTACGACTAAGATTCGTCCTGTGTTTGAAGCGTCAGCTCATCATGGAAAATCTTGTTCGTTGAATGATTGCGTAGAAAAGGGGCCCAATTTGATAGAAATTATACCAGCTATTTTAAATCGTTTTCGCTTAGGAAAAATCGGAGTCATATCTGACATTCGAAAAGCTTTCCTACAAATATCTTTACACGAAAGTAACATGAACTTCTTACGTTTCTTGTGGTGGGAAGGTGGTAATCCGGAGAAAGCTGTTATCTACAGGCATCGTCGAGTTGTTTTTGGCGCGTTTCATGTAGTCCCTTTTTATTGGCGGCAGTATTAAACTATCATTTTAAGCAGGCTCCTGAACATTTGGAAAAAACTGCTGAAAAATTGAAAGATTCAATGTACGTCGATAACTGTGTGGCGAGTGTCGATTCATCCGAAGAACTTAAGTCTTTTCAACGAGATTCCACAGAATTGTTGACACTAGGTAAATTCGACTTAAGTGGATGGCGACATAGTGATATTGAACCAAATTTCGACTTTAGGGACAACCGACAGGAATCTGGCCCACAAGAAATACAAATTATGTGGAGTATGAAAGAAGATACCCTTTCCATCTCTTACAGAGAAATAGACAGCGAAAGAAAATTTGAGGCTTGGAAAAAACAACTTATGGAGAGATACAAAACATCAAGATTCCACGAAGATTATCGAATCTCGATTTTACAGATGCGAACCTGTCATTACGATTTTTTCGTGATGCAACGAAATCATCCTATGCTAGACATGACTTTCATTTACCTTTTATACTTTCTTCCAATCATCCAGTTATCAAAGCTCGCATTAATTATAAGCATGCACAGTTAGACCATGATGGAGATCAGATGCTTATGTACAGACTCAGAAAAAATTATTGGATTCTGAAAGGAATAAGAACCATTAAAGAAGTCATAAAGATTTGCAGTATTTGCAAGAGATTCATTGCAAAACTTATATCGGTATCAGAAAGACTCTTACTTCAAGACCGGGTGAGAGATACTGCTATTTTTGAAATAAAAGGAAAAGACCTCGCCAGACCTCTCATTCTTAAGAGTAGGGAGAAGAATTGGATTTTGATATTGATCTGTACAATCTACAGAGCAATTTATCTTGAATTATTGACCTCCATTTGGACTGAAAGCGGCACCAATTTTGAAGGTGATTACCAACTTTATCAGAAAGTGAATTTAGAAAAATTGAAAAATTTAGAGAAACTAAATCCAATTTCATGGAAATTCATCCCTCCCCAGGCTCTTTGGTGGGGAGGTTTCTGGGACCCCGCCAGAAGAATAAACTGGAATTTAGGTAAAATTCTAAAAATCTACCCTGGCAAAGACGAGAAGGTTAGAGTAGCCCAAGTAAAAACTAGACTTGGCTCCTGTCTGCATCCAGTGCAAAAATTGTATCTCCTAAAGGTGATGGAGAAAAATAAATCATCTGTACACCCTACTAACTCTCTTTTATTTTCAGATGCTAATGAAGGAAGTCATTTACCTATTAATATAGATCCTGAACTGAGTAAACATCAGGCAGCGGCAACCCCTTTGACGCAACCCTGTTCCAGTGTCTCTAATGGTGGAGCTAGGCTGGAGCCCAGAGCTGAGACAAGTTCCCATCAGCAGGCAGAGACCTCTGCCATGCAGCTCTGTTCCAGTGTTTCTAATGGTGGAGGTGGACTGAAGCTCAGAGCTGAGACAAGTGGACACCAGCAGGCAGAGACCTCTTCGATGCAGCCCTGTTCCAGTGTTTCCGATGGTGAAGCCGGAGTGGAGCCGAGAGTTGAGACCCTTGAACTTCCAGATGACTTAACTTCTGACGTTGGACTTCAACAGCCTACACCACGACGATCCCGTTATGGTAGACTCTTGAAACTCCGAAAAGGACTAGTGGACTCTTATTGAGTTTTTTCTTTCAAAATCAAAAACTCAAGGTGGGGAGTGTCGCGAACGAAACGAATTTTGTAGTTCAATTTCAGTGGCGCTGTAAGCGCATTCCTTTTTGTTTTGTTTTTTGCTTCTGTATTATGATCTGATCGGTAGGAGGAGTAGTACGAGTGGAGCCCACTCGAACAGACATGTATCAGTTAGCAGTTTTCCTTCATTAAATCTTTTTTATATCAAAAAGGACTCTGATTACTCATAAGAATAACAGAATTGAATTTTTGGTCGAGCTCATCCCGGGCAATCGAAGAATAAGGTAAGTGATACCTTTTTCTTTCTTAGAATTTATCGAAATTGAATTGAACTTTGAACTCTCATTGTTTTTCACACAGCGGTTGAAGAGACTCAGGCATGCTCTATAGCAGTGATTCCCAAAGTGGGCTATATAGACCCTCAGGGGTCTACGTCAGCTAAAAATTAATTTGGGGGTCTATGATAGTGTGGCTTTCATCAAACTAGATCATGAAGAAAGAAAATTTATAATCAAGTGGAAACCAAATTTTACTTATTTAACAGATTTATTTACTAAATTTATAACGAGGTTAATTTACGTTTACAAGATGACAGCATAAATTTTATTAAAACAAGAACCATTTCAGCTTTTCTTTCCTGAGTTAAGCTAACAAAGTATAATACTGGAGATCCTGAATTTTTTTTTCTAAATTTGACACAGACAATCCGTTAGAATGTTTTAACCTCCGTCCAACATTTAAATGCCTTTTATTCAGATTTTGAAACCAGGTTTGAGAATGCTTTGACTATCGCAATATCACAGTAAGCAATGAATTCATATCGTCATATTGAAAAAATGTCACATTAAAATAGGAACTAATCGTAATAAGTACTAATGAAGATCTTAAAGTTTAGTAACGGATGCCAGCAATTTTAGCTTTGAAAAGTCAAACCTGTTATTTGTCCCGACTTATGGAATATCGTGAGGAAGTTTTTGAATTTTAGTATGAAGAGGTTTGTGTGGAGGAGCTTCAGTGCCCGGTTGCCAATCTCCAAAACAAACAAACAAAATAATAATAAAGAAAAAAATTGATCAAAACTAACAGAGGAGATTTGAGGATAAACCAGACAAGATTGATATCAAATGTTGAAAATTTGATATTATAGATTCATTCTAAAGATTCATCCCTTCCATTAAAATAATTTGTGTTTGTCGTCTACTAGTTAATTTAACACTTTTTATTAATTAATATTTTATTTAATTAATTAACATGCGCTTTTTAAGTTTTAAACTCTATACTTCATTAGAGTTATAAATTTAGTTCTTTCAAAGTAGAATTAGTAGTACCAGCTGTCAAAAAGACATTTAAGTTGATAAATTTGCAAAAATTCGATATTAATTAAGCAGGGGTCTATCTTTAACTGGCGAATATCCTTCCTTTCCAGAAATTCGTTGATCAGATGAGATCTATATGGCCTCGTGTTGTCATCCATTAAAAAAAAATATGACCAACAGCGCCCATGAAAAGGCAAGGTGCCCATGAGGCCCAAGTCCTCATCCCCATACCTCACAGCAGTCAAAGTGCCTCTTTCAAAGACATGGAGGTGTATGATTTTCCATTTGTATGAAAGATGAATACCTATTGGTTAAAGGGACCATGAAGTCAAAAAAATACCAACATGCAAAAAACACGCTAAATTCTATTTTATATTGGTTGCTGATATACATTCATGCCCATAAATTAAGGATAATGCCAATTCCGGGGGAAAAAAGGTCCAGAAACAAAACAAACAAGGCATATTCATTAAGCTTATTAAACAAAAGATAAAGAACAAAAAAGATGGCATATGTGTGATACCATTAATAAAAACAGCAATTTTTGCTCTCTGGAGCAATTACAAAAAAAAAAAAAACCTTTCTTTACAAGAATATTACACGGTTTGTATGATAATTAATACATTGTATGTGTCCAGTGTAATGAAATACAGCCCGTACAACACCTAAGCATATTGAGTATCAAGTTATCGAGTTGATCGTGGGGAAGATAACTCCCCTCAGCAAGCAATGCTCTTCGAAGTTCCAGTACAGATGTAGAACGTGGGCTGAAAGTCGTTGGCCAAGCATGTACCACACATGCTGTACCGGATTGAAGCCAGGTGAGAATTCTGGCCATCCTATTTGGGTTATAAGCTCAGATTGAGAGCACCCGTTTACGATATTTGCTTGGCGAAGACGTCCGTTGTCACCCATAAACATAATTCTGTTCTCATGTGTGTGTGGCACTCCTAAACAAACGTAAATGTGTTACAGAATATGTCCCGATAAATTTTGCCTGTAATGGTTTCGATTTGAACATGCAGATTTATTCTGGAGCCTAATAAAATTTCCCCCAAACGAGCAATCTTACACCACCGTAAGCAGTGCAGTTCAATGAGGTTGTGTTGGAGGTGACGGGCATCTGGCGTTCTCAATATGAAAAAGTCCGACGAGAATCAACCTACAAGCTAAACCTGGACTCGTCGGAAAACATCACACATACCCACTGTGACGATGTCTACACGCACACACATTGCATGTTATCTACTCCAGACTAACCATTGGAGAAAGTGAGTTGTAGTGAACGGAACACATCTGAGATGCATGCGAGCATATATAGATCAATATGTCCCAAATGTCTGTTCACGGTTTGTTTTGAAACTGTCGTACCTGTGGCTGCAGATTGCTGACGGTACAGATCGGATGCTGTACTCTGTCTGCTTCTCTTTGAAATTACTGCCAAACATCGGTCTTCATTCGGTGTTGTAACTCGGGGTGATCTGTATTGTATTGTCTACTGACATTTACGTCTTCTTGAAATAGTTACCAAAGCCTAGAGATGACACTTTGAGCAATTCCAAGTTCCTCTGATACTTCCATCTGAGTAAGCTATATTCCCTGCTGCCGATAATTTTTTTACATAAAAAGGCATCCTCATGCTTCCTCTGTGTCATAACTATTCGGTTATGTCCCTGAGTGGCTTACGAAACGCTTGTGAATAAATTAACTTCCTTGCCACCCTTCCTTATATACCCCTCTTTTACACTCTCGTCATTGGAACGTACTATCGGTGTCATTTGGTGCTTTTCTGTAATTTGCATATTATTATTGAAGATGTGTGTGATAATTCTACAAGTGAAATTTTAGTCTAGAGTTCGATTTTCATGTGATTCTGAATTATCTTTAATTTATGGACATGAGTGTATATAGGGAGCATTACATTGACAACATTGGAAATCTGTTAACAGCAATTAGTTTGAATTTAGTGCTATTTTCTCACTGTTATACTTTTAGCAAGATATTTTTATTTTTTTTGCTGTAATGGAGAAAACATGTAATTTGCTAATGAAGGAAGAACAGTAATAAGCTTTTTTCAAAGGAAGGAAATGTCATAGTAATAGCTCTTTTGACCAAATTGTCACGCTATGCAGATGGACTTAGGTAAGAAGTGCTGCTGAAGCATACTGATGTTCATATGATGTTTTAGTTCTTAAGATCCATTTATTATAGAGCCGACAAACTTCTATATCGTGATATCAGCAACAGATGGATTTAGCCCAGAAATACCATATATTGATAATATCACCAATGTTTAGATTGGTGACAATTCGGGAAAGCTACTGCCAACTTAAGATCCTTATAACTGATAAGAACCCACATATGTACAAATTTTTTACACTGTTAACTCTTGAAAAATCAATACAAAGTTGAATCACAAAGTAAGGGAAGCAAAAATTTCTCAAATGCAATTCAAAGGTTTGAAGAGAGGGTCTTCAGGCTTTGTTGATGCTCGTAGCAAAGCAAAACGAAACAGAAATTGTTTAAACTGAAATAGAACATTGAAGGGAATGATAGCAATCTTCGGGAGAATAAATAGTATAAAAATAATATTTTCAATAATTTAAGGCTTTGACAGATGGGCAGTTGTTCCGTAATTCAAGTCTCTTAATTTTTCTTTAATAACATACACACATCCTTCATTCAAAAAAGTATTGTACAGTAAACAATCCTTAAGCCTTAGCCCATTTCACTAGACATCATTTTAAAAAAATTCATAGTTAATGAACACAAAACACCCATATTTTTAAGTAGTTTTTTTCACGATCGGATACATATAATCTAATTAACGAAATGATTTGAACTCTGTCTTGTGCACCATTGTGCTTTATCTTACTTCAATGTTATTTTTACTCTTTATAGAGATATGTAGCTTCTTTCATTTTCTATGTTATGGTCTAATTCTGGCTTTTTCTAACCCGAACGATAAGTCCCAAATAGTCCGGATTAAAGAGTTTATATTGTAATATTCCATTGTCTTTTCTTAAAAGGTTTTTCAAAACTATTGCAACGGGCAGTTTTAATATTGTTATCGCTTAATCCAATCTATACAATCCAAGCTTAAAGAAATGATATCAAGATATATAAATATCTAATAAACATTTTTTTTTTAATAAAATTAACATAAGTTATTTCCAGAGATCCATACGAGGGAAAATGATTCGATGCAAGTCAGCAAACGGAAAGTTTTTTTCGACAATATTAGTTTATGTTATTGTAATCTTTGATCTTTTAGATGTTAAATAGGATTAAGGTCAATTAAGATTCAGATATTAAACTATAAATAACCGAATTTACGAAGGAAAATTATCAGAAAGAGTAACACTACATATTTCCCACTAACATAAATTATTACAAGCATACGTGTTATTTTTTGCATGTTAAACAGAAACAATATCTGTTTACAAATGACAGCGAAAAATTTCCATATTGCATTAATTTAGAGCATATATTAAGATGGCTTTGTAGTCATTATGAAATAATATAATTTTTATATGAATATAGTTTCAAGTCTTAAAATGAAAATAAAAGAAAGAGAAAAAAATTGATCACTAAGACGTAAAATATAAAAAGACAATTGTTGTACGAAGAACAGACACACACAAAATAATACCGGCTGCCTAAGTTGTGTCCTGTTCTTTTGTTCGAATGAATTCAGGAATTTTTTTTTTATCTATATATTCTTTACAACAGAAAATTTTCCTACGGAAGCAATTCAAATTAAACATGTAGAATCTTTATAGTAGTTAATGAGCTCTTCACTGCTTGTCACTTGTATAAATTTGGGTCTATTTTTCCTGCTCTCAATATGTACCAAGGGGCCCTTTAGAGAAAACCTTTTAGAATATATTCAGGTTTAAATTCTTTTTATTTAGTTTTGAATATTCTAATATATTGCTTAATAAGACAGGAATAGTCATTAACTGAAATTAAATTTGACTTGACTTAATGTATTAACTATCACACCAACCATATAAAATTATATTTTGTAAAGGGGTATTTTTTATAATTGCTCGAGAGAGAAAAAAAATCGTCGTTTTTATGAGTGGTATCATACATACACCATCTTTTTTGTTCTTTATCTTTTGTTTAATAAATGAGTTTTATGAACAAGTCACGTTTGTTTTGTTTTTGAATTTTTATTTGCCAGAGCTGTCATTATCCTTAATTTATGGACATGAGTGTTTATTTATAAATAGCATTGCTCTTTTGGATATATCACAGATACTTCAAAATCGAAGTTCTCATATCAAACAGTAAGGCAGCTCCAGAGATGCAGAGAGAAATGCACATGAAAACCCGTTTTTTGAATTGTTGGCATTTTCTACAATTATTTTAGAGATTGTACAGTTTAAAAAGATTGAAACTGAATAGCTTAAAATTATCCAAATGTACATATATTCGAACTGCATTAGAAATAGTGTATATGGTAAGACCGTTTAGGTCATTTTTTGTGAAGGAATTTTGTCGATTGGGGGAAGGGCATAAGTAGGTGTTAACTGATAGGGACTTTTCCGTTAACTTTAGAGAATAAAACAAACGTAGATTCCCTCCTTTTTCAAACAGAATTCATCTAAACAACTATAAATGAGTATTAAATTTGAATGAGGCTGTATGATTAATTTAATTGTTTTTTGATAACGTAATAATTTAAATATCCGCTAAGGCGATAAAACAAAGTAAAGTAGAGGCCTGCTTTCATATGTTGGCTACCTCTGCATATTAATTAGTTCGTTTCAGCCCCTTGGGGGGTACATTGGAAGAGGACCTTGTAATTTTTTCCATCATTAAGGTTTTATTATATCGAAAAGATGCACTTAAGAGGTCTTTTTTTTCTTTAGTGATACAATCTAGAAAAGGAATTTTTAGACTGATGATTTTAAGTAGTCTTATAATTGTCTTAATCTGCTATTATTCATTATTTTTATTTTATTGTTCATTCGGTAACTATAATGTATTAAATAATCCCCTAAAACGTGAAAAGGTTCAATATTCGTTGATAAAATCTTAATCGGGAAAAATATTTTTCTTTACTAAATTATTTTATAATAAAGGGCACTCAAAAAATTTCTCTGTAAAACTTTTCGAGCGTAAACTGATATATAATTATTTTTAAAATTTCCGTAGAAAAATAATAAATGTTTTGTTTTTAAAATTGCTTAAGAACAAAGTCTTGATGAAAAAATAAAGCAAAGCTGGATTTCTTTACTCAGCATTTTGAATTTTTAAGAATTTTATTCAAGAAAATGTAGAATACAAATTAGAATAAAAATATGTCGTAATATTTAATTCAAATAAAAGAATAATTTGCCCCACTTTAAATCCCTCTATGGACGATGAAAATAAAATTAAAATGCATTATTAACCCTTCTTCATCTAGAAACAAAATTTCCAAAATAGTTCTCTATTCAATTCCTTAATTGAATTTGATAAATCAGATGAATTGATAAGGAAAAGAAGTATTGAAAAAGATCAACTTAAAACTTTTAACTGCTCAAAGAAAAGAAAAGGAGATGAAAGTCATTTTCATTCATAACATATAAGCCATTTTCCACTTAGAAAGTTAAATTCATTGTATTATTGAAGTATCACATAAGTCTTCTTTCATCATACGTATTTCTTCTATGATGAGATAAAGTCGATGTAACGTTGAATGATGAATCAGATTTGGATAGTTTGGTGACTGTTAATGATCGTGCATATTTTTTATTGAATGATGCCCTACGTAACATTGAAGATACAATATCAAGAAGGAGTGGCTGGAAAATTCTACAAATTATAAAAACTATACAACTAATGATGTAATGCAGATATGATGAAAGTTAGGAGAATGGAGAACCAACTCAGGGTGTTATCTTCGTTACGTTCGAAATCTATCGTCAATAGACCTTAGATTTTTTTATCTATGTGTGTGTATGGGAGACGTAAATAAACTATCAATGAAAATATAAGTTTAATACACAGTTATAAATAAATATCACGTATAAGGATATGTGGCATTTTATTTCTATGATAAATTATAACTTTTTTACTATGGTTCAAAATATCAAAGTGTTTTACAAAAGTACACTATGTGACATTAAAATTGCAGTACCAGGAAGAAGTGGCTCAAAAAATTATGGAAATATCAGGGTCCCTGGTTCTCTCCATATATTCTCGCCGTACTTTCATATGGAGAAAACCAGAAACCCGCTACCTGTCCTTCGAGAAATCAACCATTACAACAGCGGAGGCTTGATGGTTTAGCCAGGCATTACTTTGGATGGCCGCACACACCACTATGTCTTTGCAAGAGGTATTGTGACTACTGTGAGGTATAGGGATGAGGTGTGGGAGCCCAATGTTCTCCTTTTCACGGGGGCCCTGATTTTATTTTAGTGGATGACAACGTGAAGCCCCAATAGAACCAGAACATCTGGTCAGTGAATTTCTGGAAAGGGATTATATTCGCCAAATGGATTGGCCAGTTAGATCTGCAGACCTCATCCCTATAGAGCAGGGATGCACAACTATGGCCCGCGGGCCAATTTTGGCCCGTGAAGCCTTTAAAGTTGGCCCGCGAATGTGTATTGTAAAAGAAAAGTAATCTAATATGGAATTGAAATTTTTTAATTAAACAGGGAAAAATCGTATACGAAAACAGTATTACAGCGAATAATTGTTTTACAGTTGTTCATTAAGTTTTTTTTAAAAAAATTTAATACGCGGCTTTTAAATATGTTTCCTTCATGGCTATCTACGAGTACGAGTTTTCGTATAGGAGAAGCTCGCGGATGCGATAATCGGAAGCCGTTATTTCTTCCATCGCATGGTCTGGATGCAGAGAAGTTCGTATTCACGTGTGCGTGCAGGAACAGTCTTGATTCGAAATTAAGCTGAGCCAATCAAAAGTACCTATCGAACCCACGTTTTTCTTCATGGCGAGCGTTACCAATAATAATTTTTAACTTCTACTTAGCTGCAATGATTATTCTTTTTAAGAACCCCGTGATTTTGCTAGTAGATCGGAATTGTTGAAATCGTTATCACAGAATTGATATATTTTTTTTGATTTCGCATTTTTAGTCTTATATCATTTATTTATAAAGCCATATAAAATATTTTAGATAATGAGAGAGAGAAAAAGGAATTTTCAAAATTGGAAATTTCAAGATAAATACTGTTTTATATATTACAATGATACTTTCACATACTTGCAACCTTAATGCAGTGTGTATCTGAAGCAATTAACTTTATTCGTAGTAATGCCCTCAAACATAGGCAATTTAAAGAATTTTTAAAAGATGTTGATAATCTGCCTTTTGATATTCTTTGTTACACAGAAGTTAGATGGCTCAGCCGAGGAGTTGCACTTAAGCGTTTTATGGAAGTATTTGATGAAATTGTTGCATTTCTAAGTGACTGGTAAAAATACTAGAAAATTAAAAGAAGCAAGTTTCCAGTGTGATTTGGCTTTTCCCACAGACTTAACAGGCCATTTGAATGACTTAAACACAAAGCTACAAGGAAAGAATCAATTTATTTTTCAACTGATAAATAACGTAAAGGCATTTAAACAAAAATTATGTTTGTTTCAAAACCAGCTAAAAACTAAAAATTTTGCTCACTTTCCCTCCTGGCAAAAAAATTTCCACACATGAATGTGCAGTATGAGTAACAAATTCAAATCATGTGCAATGCATTTGATGATCGGTTTTTAGATTTAAAAAAGTGCCAAACAAAAATTGATGTTTTTTCTTCTCCATTTTCAGTTGATATAAATCTAGTGGATTAGAGTATGCAGTTAGCCTTAATTGATTTACAGAACTCTGAAGTTATCAAAAATCAATTAAAAGAAAAATCAGTATTAGAATTTTATAAAAACTTACCTGAGGAAGTTTCGTACTTAAAGCAAAATGCAGCTGTATGCGCCACTTTCTTTGGCAGCACTTACATTTGTAAGCAAATTTTCTCACTAATGAATTGAAACAAATAAAAAATAAGAAATATAATAGCAGATAAGAACCTTTCTTCTGTCCTACGTATTGCCACAACAAGTCTTAAGCCCAACGTAAAATCAATAACTTCAAATATTCAGTTCCAGTCGTCTCATTAAATTTTACAAATTTTAAGTACTAATTTTTTTTCAAAATTTAAAAATTATGTTCTCTGTATAGTTAGCAAAACTTTTCCTTTGTTATATAATTTCAAACTTGCCACCTTTTTAGCAGGAATTTTTTTTTTGAGCTAAAGTACTTTAATCTTTTTGGAAGTGTTTGTGTTTCATCCATTTATCAACTGTATAATGTGTACCTGAGTAAGTAATAATTGTGATAAATGCATATTGTCATAAAACAGTGCTTTCAAGTTTATAACGTATTTGCCATCGCGTAATACTTTGGCACTCGATATGATCCTATTAAATTTTTTGGCCCCTCATCCTAAAAAGGTTGTGCATCTCTGGTATAGAGCATAGGTTCCCAACCTTTTTTGAACAGGCACCCCCTTTCTAGTGAATATTTCGATATTGCTCCCTTCCACTACAGAGAAATAAGAGTGTATATAATACATAGTGAAAACAAGTGTTGAGTTTTAAAAAATATTCTCTTACTGTAGAATATATTTAAATTTCTTTTTTTCTAAAGCCTAATTTTTTTACTTGCGAATCTGAAATAGCTATTACCACAAATACATTTAAATGTGTAGTATATATTTTAGTCATGGATAAATTAATGTTGGAATTGAAACACTACAGAATTTCTTCTTTATTTAAAAGAGTGGAGTAAAAGTTTTGGTTTACCTGTTATAAAGACAGGGAAGAGTTTTGATGATGCGAAGTAATTCATAATAAACTATTGCGTTCAAAATAAGTAAATTGACAGTTTCAGCCTTCAAAGAATCATGTTAATTCCTGGTCAATACATTTAATTATGTCTCTTGGATAATATATGTAATAAAATGCAGTGGACGAAACATTCTTCCAACTGCTCATAGACAAAGACAACACGTGCACTACAGAAATTAAAATTTACTATATTATTCAATTTAATGTAGGTCTGAATGCAATGTAATCCTTGAGTTTTTTATCCACTTCCCGAAATATGTGAATTTTCGTACATGTGATGGAAATGATTTAAAAACATACAATCAACATAAGGTAAGCAGTTCTAAAGTTTACTTTTGTTAGTACATAATCAGTGTGTTTTTTAGTCTTTTTTAGACAATATTTGGTTAATCTGCCCAAGCCCCTCTGGGCCATGTCAACGCCCCCTAATTTTCTCTGGGTCTTTTACTGCCCCCCTGAAAGCCTCAAACGCCCACGTTGAGAACCTATGGTATAGAGCAGTGATGGGCAAAGTACGGCCCGCGGGCCAATTCCGGCCCGCGCAAATATTTAATCCGGCCCGCCGAGGGTTTATCGACATGGATAGTACATGGCCCTCTACAATTACGTTTTGACGGTCGAGAAGTTTAAAGTGGATTTTACTTAGTAGAATAAAAGATGCATAGCCTACAGAAGAAGATGAACTAGCCGCGTAGTTCATGTGTTGCATAATACGGTGTGCAAAGCGTGGTTAAATGAGAGGCACGGGCGAGTGAACTCAGTCGCCACTCGCCAGCTGTCACTGACCGATTCCCTCGTTTTGTCTCTTGTTCTTGGTTGTCCACGTAACGTTTTACATTCATAAATTTTTGGAAAAAAAACACCCCTTTTAAGATAATGGAGTATAAAAAAGAAAAGTCGATTCCGAGAGTATCGTTTTTTTAAAGAAGAGTGGACTTGGAAGTATTTTTTTACGAAATACAACGGTAAACCAATATGTTTTATTTGTTATGAAGCATTGGCGGTATTTGAAGATTTTAATCTTGCTCGCCATTTAAACACCAAACATTCAAAAACTAAATATGCTTTGATGAATGACGCAGAAAAAAAATAAATGCGGAAATCTTATTAAAAACAATATCTGCTAAACGTAATATGCTTATAAAGCAAAAGACTGCTCAAAAGGCTTCTACAGTGGCTGGATATGTTGTGACTTATAAAATAGCTAAATATAACAAACCATACTCAGAAGGAGAATTTGTGAAAGGGATTGTATGGTGAGTTTGAGCAAAATTTTATGTCTAGAAAAAATTAAAGAGTTTGAGTCTGTCAGCTTATCGCGAAAAACAGTAACAACGAGAATTGATGCCATTGCATCTATCTAACTTGTCGACTCAATTTAGGCAGCGTGTAGAAAACTTTAAATGTTTTTCAGTGACGATGGATGAAAGTACAGATAGAAGTGAAAAACTGCACAATTATTAATCTTCATTCGAGGCGTTGATGACGAATTTATTATTACTGAAGAGCTAGCTTCTCTGCAATCAATAAAAGGAAAAACGATGGGGCAAATAATTTATAACGAATTTTCCGAAGGCCTTCAAAATTTAAATGAGCTCATTTCAAAATTATGCAATATAACTAGAGGAGCCCCAAATATGGTTGGAAAAAACTCGGGATTTTCAATTATTTTTTGGAACCAGAATCCTAATAACGATGTTGTATTTTTACATTGTATAATTCACCAGAACGTCCTTTGTAAAGCTGAAATAGATATTACCCATGTACTTAATGTGGTTTCAAAACTAATTAATACGATTCGATCTCGGGGGTTGGTACACCGACAATTCCAAGAATTTCTGATTGAAGTCGAAGCAGATTATTCGAATAAAAGTTAAAATAAATATTATTTAAGGTAAAAAGTAATTTGTAACATTTGTGTGTAATGCTGTAATGTTTTTATAACATTATAATTAAAAGTTTTTTTTTAACACAAAATTCATTTTTTCTATAATACTGGCCCTCCTCTAGAATTTCTAAAACTTTGTGGCCCCCCATTAAAAAAGTTTGCCCACCACTGGTATAGAGCATGCCTGGGAAGTTCTGGAGAGGGCAATTCAAACTCGCACATCCCGTCAGAGAATCATCCAAGGTCTGAAAACAGATTTGCTGAACGAGTGAGATATTAATTGCCACAGGAACCCATAAACTCCCTTATTTCCGGTATAAAATCACGATGTGAGGCCTGTTTATTTGAAAGAGGATACCACAGCCTCTATTAACCAATTTTTTTGTTGTGTTCTGCAACTGCTGTTTCATACCTTCCGACTTCGATGACTGTTCAGCACAATCATTCTTGTTTATTTTAACTGTTAATTGGTTTTTTGCTTTATATCAGCCCTATATACATACCAAATTTCATTAAAATCTGTCCAGTAGTTCTAAAGATAATCGACGAAATCTAAAAATTCACTTAATTTTGAGCACCAGTATATTTTGAACAAAATTAGTACAACATTTCAGCAAACATTTTTCGATTTTATTGAAAATAATTTTTTTATGCATTGTAACGTTTGTACTGTTTTGTATTCGTCGATTACATATTGCTGCTTTTCTTGGTAAGTACAATTACAGGCGTAGTAATTAACAGTTTCTATCTCTTATCTTACATCTTGTGAGTTTTTAAATCGAACTTTTAGAAATTTTTCTAAAGTTTAAAAAACTCTTGCTTAATAATAAAGAATAGATAAAGATTGTCGATCAAAAAATTATTTGATTTTAATATTAATTTATACGTCAATCGTTTTATTTATTTTATAAAAACAATTAAATGCTAAAGTTTTCATTTAAAAAAACCATTTCATATTTTCGTTCCTAGAATACAATTCTTTTCGCTTCTAGAGTCTAGGTCAGCGATACTCAACCTGCAGCCCGCATGCGGCCCACTGAGCCTTTTTAAGAGGCCCGGTCATGAACCATTGCTCTGAGAAATTCTTTTATTTAAGACAATGTTTTAAAAATTTCGTTGGAAATTCTTTGACAAGAAAACAAATATATCAATTTTGCTTTTCTGCTGTGGATGTCGTACTGCTGCGAATTGATATTATTTTTCTATTTGTAACGGTTACGGTTAGTGATAACAGACAACAGTGGAGTAGCGATAATTTTATGGGTAGAACTAATTTTGAACAATCTTTCATACCTTTCAAGCGAAAAATATTCGAACGATATGAATGGTTGACTGTTTTGTATTAAAAAACAAGCATGGATCAGCGCTTGTTTGATTTGTCACGAAAGTGCTGTATTTAAAAAATACCAATAAACATGAATCATTAAATGACATTTTTCATCTTTCAAGAGGTGATAAATAGGTTTTATTGAATATTCTTTGCAAAAGCAACAAAGTGTTTTGTCAGTGGTAATGTCACAGTAGTAACAAAGACATTCTAAGAAGTTTGTTATATTTTTGGTAATCATATGAAACCGTTTACTGATGCAAAAATGGTGAAGGAGTGTTTCTTAAATTCTTTTAATTTAGCGTTAGTGACAAAAATAAATAAAATATTAAAAATAATAATAATTAACAAAAAGCAAATCAGGAGTAAAAAGGTTTTGATCAATTTTCCATATTTTAAATTTTCAAAGTTATCTTGTATCTTGGTTTTAAAGTATTCCCCCCCCCCCCATTTAACCTCATGCTGCCGCTCTCGGGGAATAGCTAATCTATGAATGCGGCCAGCGTGAAATGGCTGACATATGAATGCGGCCCTGCAGAAAAAAAGGTTGAGTACCCCCGGTCTAGGTGGTAAGGATTTCAGATTTCAATTATATCATACTAAGAAACTATGCAGAAACTGTTAACTAATTGAAAACAAAATTAACCAATGCAAAAATTAAAAAATAACCAATTATAAGACCAAAAATATCTAACCAATTGCAAAACTCATGATTTTAAACTGTCATATGATGGTTATATATATAGTTTAAATATCGAAATTACGTTAAAATTTAAAATGTAGATGGCACCACAATACCCATTTAACTCAAAAACATAGTAAAAAAAAGAGAATAGTTATAAATTACATATATATACAGAGGCGGATTAAGCGACTGGTGGACCTGGCGGTCGCCAGGGGCCCCGAGCACAAGCAGAGGCCCCAAGCTGATAGACTTCAGTTATAAGTTCAACGTGCAACAAAAAAATTTTGTACTGATATTGCAAACCCAATGATTACCCACGATTTGAATCGTATAACAATTAGTGTTGCCCTAATATATTGCATGTAATTGCGGTTGAAATCCGTTTGTTTTTTGCTTTTTAAAAAAAAAATGTTTTTCTGAACTTTGGTCTTTAATATATGTTTTCGGTTCCAAGTTTTTAAAAAGTTGATCCCAGATTTCTTATATTAAAATAATGATCCCAGATCTCAGACTACAAACAACTACCAATGTTTAGTTCTTTCGAAAGAATTTAGTATTTGAAGGTTCGTGATTTATTGTTATCTGGATTTTTGTGTTTATATTTTGAGAATGTAGGGAAAGAGACCGAAGCAGTGTCAGATTAAACGACATGGAGGCCCCTAGACAGTCGAGTTCTCGGGCCCCTTAGCCTGTTTTTGGAGTTCTAACAGAAAACAGAACACGCTTTTGTGGGCCCCTAAAAAGCACGGGGCCCATAGGCAATTGCCTACTCCTCCTAACGAGTAATCCGGCACTGGATTGAAGTATTTTGCAAATTTATCATCAGTTTTATTTCAGTCAGCATGACTGAAATAGCGAAATATTTAAGTGAGATTGAAATTTCTCTAAATTGATGAATGAATCAAATAGTGAAATAGATGAAAGTAATGTTTCGAAAAAAACTGTAGATCAGCGTTTCTCAAACTGTGAGGCGCACCTCCTCCCCAAGGGGAAACGTGATAACCCTACGAGGGGGGGGGCGAGCATATGGAAAATAGAAGATTTAAAAAAATTAGTTTACTGACATGAAGTAAAGCAAAATACTTTCTGACATAAAAACACACACATTACATTGCTATAATTTATACATATCATCTGGCGATATTACGTCATCGAAAATAAAAGCTCCTAGCTACAGGGGCCTGCATGTGTAAGCAAAAAGCCGTAAAATATTATCAATGGTCTTTTACCATTGATAACATTTTACCAGCTATTTTACGGTTATAAAATAGTATATCACTGGCTTAAAACGATAAAGTTTTCCGTGTGAATTCTGAATCTCAGGAAACGCAATAAGAAAAGTTTAAAAGCTGGTAAAGTTACTCTAAATAATGAGAAGACAAGGAGTGGTGTAATCTTTTAATGTAGGAAAAACTTCTCATTCAAAGCGGATCCACAGAAAGATCGTTTGAAGTGAAAATACAGATAACACTTAGGATGGAAAAAATCCATTCAGAATGTTATTTGCCTGTAAATGACAATAACCCCTTCGTCTATTGATTGATTGACTGTAATAAACGTCGTACTAAGAAGCTACAGGAAGGCTTGGCCCTCAGTCGGAATTTTTTTCAGAGATGGTCCAGTGAAAGAGAATATTATACTTTATTTATACCGGTTCTCTTTTATTTCTGTAACAACCAAAAGACTGGATGTGCATTTATGGTGAGCAAGGGCTCGATAACTGCTACCCGTTTCGAGAAAAGATGGGGCCATAAGCGCCAGAAGTCTTCCGTCACCCTCAAAGTCTATAGTTAATTATTTTTTTTAAGAAGTATCAATGAGTTCTCAACGTTGGTCCTCTGGGGGGAAGGGGGAGGGGGCACGTTAAAGAAGAATTTCGGTACATTGGACAAAAGCAGGATCGGGAAAAGCACGATCAAGATTTATGGTAGGCTTAAGGACGAATGAAAAGAATGAGACCGAATGACCCTCAGAAAAAGACCCCTTTTCGAAGAAAACTGAGGAAATTTTGCGTTAATTTGACTTTCGAACTAATTTCTTTTAGCTTCCTGCGCTTATACAGACAAATCGGAGAACCGTGTTTAAACAACAAAAAAAGGTAACTATATTTTCATTTTCAAATTCTTTTTTGATTTTTAAGATTTAATGCGCGGTGTTTTAATCATTGCGTAAAATAAAGTGAAGAAAAATATTTTGTCGCATTTGCGTGTCATTACTATTTTATTTATTTATTTATTTTTCGTATAACATACATAAATATAAATAACTGTCATCAGTTTCTTAGAATATTTTCATGATGATTAACATATTTAAATGTGTTTTCGTAGCTTGAATCTTAAAACATTTTCGATTGGCATTGTTATTCAAATGAAGAAGTATTATTTGCCTCTCGTATAAAAATAATTTCTTGAGTCAGTTATAAAAAGCGATAGTAGTTCATTTAAAATACAAAACATTAATGAGATTTTGAGTACATCCATTAATTATTTACCATACTTAAAAGAATCCCAACAATAAATGGAAATTGAAATAAAAACGGTATTATATTTATTGCGTTGATTTTTTGTTTGTAATCCTAACGTGTTACGATAATTTTGTTTAGTAATATATGAGCCAATCTATGATTCCTAAATATTTAATTAAAATTGCTTCAAACTGTTAAAAGAATTTTCAAAGAAAGAAAGTATATTAAGTTTACTTAAAAATACACTTTTCTTTTTTTTATTGGTAACGTGAAATAAACACATAATTTTTCTAATATACTTTAAAACTGCTAAGAGAACCATTATTTTGTAAGATTAAATTTGAAAAGCACAAATTCTTTTTGTATTTATTGCCATTTTAAGAGTGATTTACTGGCGATACTTTTTTGATTAAGATCTTTTGTCCAGACAATTTGAAAGAATATTCAATCCAATCTAATAATTAAAAATGTGTATAACTAATTATAAAAATACATAAAAATCGTATAATTACTTTAAAATGCATAATTTTTTTAAATAAATAATAAAGTTAATCAAAGTTTTAATAAAGTTAATCAAAATTCATCTATAACTATATTTAAAATCTTTAAAAAAGACAACAATGCCAAAACTATAGCAGAAATTTCTTATAAAAAGCATTTAATGAAATGTTTATTTTTACAGAACAATAATAAATGTTGAAAAATATAGGTACTATTTTTTAATTGCTCCTAGTTTAAAACTATTTAAAGTTGTAGCAAAATGTATTACAGAAATAAAAATATGATAAATACAATTTATAAAGTAGATAAGAGAGGGATTCCAAACAAAATAGAAATGTGAAAAGTTATTCAATATGTAGTAAGATTGTTTAATTTTGAGATAGGGAACTTTGTAATTAAGATATAAATTAAGTTGAAAAATTGTAGATTTCTTTTGTGATATTGTGGCGTTTGTCAAACTGTTTTGAGTTATCTTAGAAATTTCAAATTATTTTGAAAATGTTTTATTGCTCTGTTTAGTCACAAGTATTAAGATTTTTGAAAAAACAAACAAGTATAGTAATAATACTAAACTAGAATGTGTAAAAAACATTTGTATTCAGAGTTAATGTTTTGTTAACTTATATTTAGAAACTTTAAAAGGAAACTTTACAAAAATCAAGAGTATTGTAATTGTTTTTCCAAAAAATCCCACAGTTTTTTAAAAGAAAACTAGAATTTTTGAGAAAGCTTACTTTTGGTTGAGATATTTTAATAATTTTGATTATAAGTAATCCGGAAGCTAAGCTACGTTTTGTTCTAGAAATTAAACTATGATTTCTGTAAAGAATAAAAGAATTAAACGAAATGTGTGTGTATTATAAATCAGAAATTTCATAATTCTATCAGAAAATTTGAAAAAAGATAATGTAATTTTATAAGAGTTTAAAAAAAAAAAAATTAAATGTTTTAGAAATTTTAGCTCTAAATTTGAACTGCATATTAAAAATTGCAGAGGGACATTTTTGATAATGCGTCTAATATGACCGGGCGGTACTCAGGTCTACAGGCACGTATTAAAGAACACAGTTCGAGCGCAGTTTATATTCCTTGTGCCATTCATTCTTTAAATTTAGTAGGAAATTTAGCAGCAGAAAGTTGTAGCGATGCAATTAAATATTTTATGCTTGTACAGAAATTATTCAATTTTTTTTCTGTGTCAACCCATCGCTGGCTAATTTTAAATAAAAATCTGGAAAGGAGTAAACATGCAATATCTGTGAAAAAAAGTTTCAGATACACAATGGTCAGCAAGAGCAGATGCCGTACGAGCTATAAGACTTGGTTATACACACATAGAAGAGGCCCGGGCTGAAATCCGTGATACAAATGAGAAGATCACAATACTAGAAGCGACTTCTCTTTTGAAATAGATGGGGAAGTATGAAACTTCCCTAATGACCGTGATTTGGGATACCATACTCCAGAAGGTGAGTGCTACTAGCAAAGCATTACAATCAGTTGGGTGTGAGCTATTAAAAGGAACTAATCTACAGAAATCTTTAAAAAATTATATACAAAATTTCAGGAATGAATTTGGAAAAGTAGAACAAGAAGCAACTGCTTTATCAGGGCTCTCATTTGAAAAGGAAGTTGGACAAACTTGCAGGCAGCGAAAGAGAAAAATTATTTTCGGTTAAACTATAAAGAAGGTCATGAATTTGAAAATAAGGAAAATTTCTTGGTCAACTCATTCTATGTCATATGTGATAGAACAAGTGCAGAACTATTCCTAAGAGCTGGAATATATGAAAATGTTATCGAACACTTTTTTTTTGTACTTTTTGACGAGATGTTACCTGAAATTAAGAAGAAAGCTGTACAAAAATTAAATATTTACAAAGACGATATTGAATCGTTTAATTTTGACGATGAATTGGATCAGTTTTTGCTATTTTTAAAAGAAAACAAAGATACAATGAACACTCCAATAGAA
>BMAO01000284.1:0-32610 GCA_019973975.1 Trichonephila clavata | reverse complement strand
TTATAATTAAAGATGGACAAAAACTTCAAATATTTCTTAGATGGCTTTTTAAACGAAAATAAACTGAGGAGAAGCATAAGTGTCATTTTGATCCAAATAGTTAGGAATGATTTGATATTAGCTTTTTTGAGGTTTATGGTTACGATTTCTGTTATAAATCATGGAACATAAATCACATAATTACTTTGGCTGATATACAGGGTTATCAGGAATGAATGGCCGATTACAAATTAAATAATTCCCAGATGAATAAACAGAAAATGATAATTGATATGTCATTGTTAAGATACAATAGAAATTTTGAGTTTTTAACATCGTTTTTTACCCATATAGGGACAGAATGTGTAATCAAGACGTTTTTGCTATTGCGAACGAAATTGAAATGGCGTCGCAGCGGGAGAAGGCATTTTGTGTTCTCTCGTTTTCAAAAAGTCTGTCAGTATCATAGTTCAGGTGAGTTTCGGAAAAAGTACATAGTAATACACAGACATTTAATAGTATAAGATGGGATAAACAGTTAAAGGAAATTGGATGCCTTGTGTTAAGGCAAATGTCCAGGGTGACCAGGTTGTTCGCCAGAGAATGTTGAAAGAGTGCGAGAGACTTTATACGCAGTCCAAAGAAATCGACGGTTCATGCTAGTCGTGAACTTGTGTTACCTCAGTTACATATAGATTGCGTTGAGAAAAAATTGATTTTAAGCCGTTCAAATTGAAAACCGTGCAAGCATTGAACCATATTGACGAGTTGTAACGTCTAAATTACTGCCTTTCAGGGATGAAGCTATGCAAAATGATCATTTTTTGAATCAATCATTTACTTACGTCAAAAATGTTACGTATGAAAAACATTCAGATTTTATCTTGACAATGACATTTTAATTATCATTTTCTGTTTATTCATCTGGGAATTATTAAATTTTGTAATCGGGTCATTTTATTTCTGATAACCTGCATTCAAATATGCCTCTCAAATATATTTTCCGTTCGTACTTAAATATAAAATACAGACCATTGGGAAATATATTATTCAACAATAGTTTTGCATTATTCAACAATTTTCTGTGCAACAGTAGTTCTGTATTCTGCAATTGTTTGTTCGATCTATTGTTTTAAAGAATTCCATTTAAAATACTCTGATTCAAATGGAAGAAATTCTTCCGTTATGGGAGATTTTTCTTTTGTTTTAATATTTACCTTTTCCTCAGAGTAAGACCAAGAAAAAGAGTACTTTTCCGTGAATACTTTATAGAAAAATCATTTTTTATACGAAACGAAGATTATGAAAATTTCAAAGTAATCCGAAGAGGAATATTTTTCTGTTTTTCTCTTAATTTAGAATTATTAGAAACGCAAGTTTAATGGTTACAACAAATCCGAGTGAATCTGAAAATATTTCATGAGTTTATTTAATTATTTTACATAATTTATTGTTTTTGTACAGAACATTATATATCCCCAGTTTTCAGTTTTTTTTAAAAAAAATTACATGAATCTACTGATGTAAAAGTGATATTTGAAATTCATATCATAATTTTGAAACTAGACCATACTACTTCATCAGAAATGGTATAGTTCACTGTCCCAATTTCTGTTGATATTGATGACTTTTAGAACCCCTCCCCTCCCAGTTAAGTTTAATAGACAATTGATTCCAACAACCGGGTATTATAGAAAACAGTACTCGATCTCTTAACTTGCCTTAAATTAGCTAGTTATGTGAAGCTTATGATCTGAAACACTTGGCTGTAGAGAGTTTATAAATTGTAATGCGATTATTTAAATTAGGAATATTTTGAAAAATATTTGATATCTGTACATGTTTTACTTCTGTCTGTTAGAAGCAAAAATTAAAATTATAACAACGCTTACATAAAATATTGAGTTACTAAGATATTCGACTAGGTACGAAGATCAAAAATTGATTTTAGGCATACTTTTATTGCTTTAAAGAACATAATAAGCGTAAAGAGTCATAATTATTTATCTCATCCCTTGTTCTTGAAAAAAATATTACTTTTATAAAACTTGAATGAATTTTTCGATGTTAAGAAAAACAGCATAAAAAATAAGTTGGACATAATGTAATTTCAACTTCATTGATATTCCTCTTGATTCATCTGAAGAGCCACAAACCTTAGGATAAAATATATTTTAAGAAATAAATATTTTATAAACATTCATAAGTTTGACGTTAATGATTTTTCGTCAAAATTACTTTATGTTCTAAGCTAAAAATTGGCATTAAAATAGGATTAAATGAGTACATGGGTATTGGAACCACGATTTGTTACTTTCTCAAGTATTTATTGAATAAGAGTTTCGAATTTATTTGAATTTTATTGGATTGTTTTGGAGATATCCTACTTTTTGTTCACAAATATTCTTGACAATTTCATTCTTCAAAAACACATTCAAAATATATTTATAAGTTAGAGAAAGTAAATACAATATATTTGAAAAAAAAACCCCAAAATTCACCAATTTTATTTGTTACTCCTTCTTCTTCCCCGATACTTATATTTCTTACTTTTCTAATGGTCGTAACACGTAACACTTAAAAACACCTTTTTAACCTATTAGGATACCTTAAACTGCTGAAGTTTATTCTCTAAATGAATAATGAAAGAACAAGAGAATGAGTGTATAGTCTTACTTTCTGAAACTTTCAGAACTTTAAACTCAAAGAACATTGGGTATTCGTAAATAATTAAAGAAGTAAATCAGCAATTAACAAATATATATAATTGTAGATCAATTATTTCACTGCTGCAAGTAAAAATTACTAAATGAAATTTTCTTTTGAAATTTAAAACATTTTTTAATTTACATAAACAAAACTATTTAATTCCCAAATATGTGATTTTGTATGAAGTTATAAAAAATGTAAATATAACTTGATAGCCCCCTAATATATGCTTAATAAATTAACCTTTCCTGAAGTAATTTAGGAATCACCTTATGTTCATCTCAATATGAACATAGTATTTTCTTTGAACAAAAAAGGGAAAAGATGAAGGACACTTACAAATAATCTAATGATATCGAGAGAGAGAGAGAGAGAGAAATGTTACGCTCAAATTCTCATTTTGTAAGTAGCAAATGACTCTACTTTAAATAATAATGAATAATAACCAGTTCTCCCACTTAATTCTGCTAGGAAATCAACGCTGTATAAAATAGTTAAAACTCTGATCTTATGTTGTTTTTGGCGTTGAAATTCCCCATAAAAACGTGTCGTCACGTCATTGTTGAAGGACTTATAACCAATTGGACAACGCAGAAAGAGGTTGTATAGTCGGGATATAGTGTAGTCATACTGACCCTACTATATCTCGACTATAGGGGCATCTCCTGTACCCTAAGGCATGGTTGCTATGATTGTTTTCAAGAGCTTATTGACGTGATGAAAGCTCTGAAAGTTTAAATCGGCCAATTGCAAGTCGAAATTGGATGATTAAGGATGGAATTGATGTTAAAGGATTGAATTGCTTCAAAGGAATTATCTTTTGTAATCCAAAATCTTGCAGCTAATTCCATAATATCCGTGGTTCTTTCTAACCTCTCATGATACTTGTCTGTATTGGGGTTGTACTCCCAATGGTTCGGAACTCGTCTGGCTTTAGCCCTACAACATTGGCAGACTCTTAAAGAATAATGTCGCACTCCGACCATTAGCTTTCAGATCATTGAAGCGCACATTGTTCAGCTTTGAACATCGCTTCAGTCTTTGATCAAACGGCAATTGGATCAAAGTGTAGAGGGATATAGCCAGAGATCCCAACAACCTGTTTTACAAAGGCATACAGTTAGTAACCTTAGAATGAAATGTAGATCTTGCGATAGTACCTCACCTCTAGTCATTCCGTAAAAACCATTAATATCTCAATAATACATTTATGACATTCTGCAGAATGATAAAAGAATAGAAATGTTACTCTTCATTATACGCCATCGTTGCAACGTACGGAGATTTCCCAGAAGCCTTCATAAATAAGATACAATTTTAAAATTTCTCTTTCAGCACACATTAATATGCTAAACTATTCATTTCACAAGATACGAATCTTGTTTAGAACGAATTAGAGTTCCATAGGTAGCAAAAGCAACTTCCTTGTCCAACCTCTCCCTTAAAAAATACTTTAACCTTTTTAAAATCATCCATCATGATTTAAATCCATCTAGAATGTTCAAATTAAAATACTTTCATCACTAAACCCAATTAAAACTTGTTTAAACTGTCAGAGGTTTATGAGAATAAAAACTTACCTTTATTCCTGTCTATTCGCATGCTTTTTCAGGCAAATTCAAGTGTTGCCTACTTATGAATTGGTTTCAAATATGGTGCCGCGTTAAATCTTTCTCTAACAATGTAAAGATGTGGGCTTCCATAATTGTATGGCAGTTTTTGATGGTCCTTTTGGATTACATTGTTTGCTCATCTGATTCAAATATAGAATAGAATTTGATGCTGCTCGAGCAATGAATGATAGGTTTATAATTTGAAGAAAGTACAAGCGATTATTTCGAATGTTTAGTTTTACCATTAGTTGCTTTCAAATTTCGAAGAAAATTATCAATTACATTATGAGATCGCCTTATTTTACTCGCGATTTCATTATCTTCGTTTCAGTGCATAAGCTTCACTTAAATTTCTGGTTTGAGTTCAAATAATTATAAATCATATGGTATGGTAGTTAAAAAATTCTTGAAATATCAACAATTATCAACATGACGGTTCGACACTGAAATGATGCCTAGACTATTATTCATGATGCCGCGCATGCTCACTTCGCAAATATTACACTGAATGCACCATACCGATCTTTTTTCCATATTCTCCTATCTAGCGCAGTGAATCTTCCTACATATGGCAATATTTTAAAAACATTTTTGAATTTAAGTACGCTAGAGCCATCAAGTTGGACCTATGAATATATGGAACAGTGTATTGAAAATTGATAGATATTACAGATTTTAATTGAAAAACTTCTTGTGTTAACATTTCACTATAGATTTTTGACTATCATTTATAGTTTTACATAAAAATGCATATAATATAGTTTTGTTTTACATTTGCGCTACACAATAAAAAAAATCAGTTTGTATTTTCATAAGTGCCCATCTTTTTACTTAAAATGATCACAGAATTCTACTGTGATTTTCCCATTTCTATTATAAAAACTGAAAAACAAGTTAGGAATCCTGTATCAAGTCAGAAATAGAATCAGCTTCAATCCAGGATATCTTAAACTGCTACAAAGTGTTAAAATCATATTCTTTTTATAAAAACATTCCTTAATCTATAAAAGGTAAGCTTATATTTTAAGTATACAGTTAGTAATTATCAAATTATATGCACAAAACCATAGTCTTTTAAAGAAATAACGTAAGGAGATTTTTAAAATCTTCAGATACGAAACTAGCATTTCTATCTTCACCTTTCTTTTTGGCCTCGATCTCTTATAGAAAATACGGGATTTATCATGGCAAGTCACTTTGTTGGTCCCAAAGGGATATTTTTTTCTCCTTTTTGCAGTTATTGGTAAAGCATCCTTGGGGTATTTTTTCGATCTTTCTGTAAGTTCTTTTGCTTACTTATCTTAAATATTTGTTATTATTTTTGTTTTTTTCTAAGGATTTTCTTTTCCTCATTCACTTTGCTCATTTTTCTGTGTTCCTGTTGTATCGCCCGTTGTTCTAAAATGAAAATCCAGAAGATATTAATAAATATTTTATAAGCGTTTCATTAAAAAAAATATTCTGTTTAATTTTGCATGATATATTTACACCCTTGTGGAATTCGTACTAAAATAAGTTTCTCCGAATTGAAAATTTTCTTATTTTCATAAGTACCATCAATCTAATTGAAATATTTTATTCATTAACTTTAGAGTGTTATGAAATTTAAATTTTTGTTTTATAATGCTATTGAGTTTATTTAACTGAATGCATGCTTTATTACCCATCATTTCAAGTTCTACTTTTATCCAAACACTGATTTTTTCTCCATTTTATTTTTACAAAATGATTGCTTTTTCATTCCAATCTGGATGTCTTATGCTTCATGTCTTAATAGCAAAATTTATATATGAGAATGTAAAAGGACTATGCTACTTTATAAAACAAAATAGTAATTCATAGTTCGCACATAAATTTAAAGTTGCAAAATTTAAGAATAATTTTTTTAAGAATCTGTAGATTATCTATAAATATTTTAAAACTCAAACTGTATAATATACATATCCAAACTACTTCTTACGTCCTGATTACATTTTTTTTTTAATTTCAAAATTTCTTTGATGTTTTCAAGTAAATTCTCCACGGGTATTTTAAATAATAAAAAAAAAAAATGCATAGGTCAATTTTTGAAAAATATTCAAAACTGCACTAAAAAGAGTGACATTTTCTTATTTTCTAAATTAGCAATAGTATCAAGAATAGCTCTCATTTGTTTCAGAAGTTCAGTGCATAGTTTGTGCTTAATCTGATATTTGGATTCTGAAGCTTTCGCTTAGGTCTGCTGTATGTGCTATTAGAGGTCATAAAAACATCCCAAAGTATCATAGAGTTACTTTTCTTATCCTTCGCATTCTTTAAGCTATTTATACTTGAAAATACCAGCAAATGGCAACGATATAAATTTTGCTTCTTAAATATTTAAATCGTAAATCTCTATTCTTTGTCTAGTAAATGGGTTATTTATGTACAAGGTAATTCATAAAAAGTGTACACTTTCCAGAAGTTGTAAAACAGTAATAGTCAAAGACAGGCTCCACCTCAGCAAGTTTGTGTCTATCCCCTGACAGAAATGTCTCATGACTAATCAGTTGAAATGCTGGTGTCTGTAGTAGAGAAGGCTTTTTGTATTTTTGAGTTTTGCAAAATGGAATCCACAACTGTTGCGCAACGGCATTTTTTAAAATCAAGATTCGGAAAAGAGCCTCCAATTACAAAATTTATCTAACAATGGTCTGAAAAATTTAAACTTAGGGGCTTTTTATGCAAAAGCAAAAGTCCTCGACGAAACTAAACAATAAATCACAGCCGCTATCGATGGACTTGATTCCATAACACTCGTTTGTTTGGAAATGGATAAAAGGCTCGATGTGTGACTAAGAGTTCCCACACATAACTTTAGTGACTATCCCTAACAAAATTTAAAATAGCTCCATGCAATTTTATTACAGATTATATATAATAAAAGCTTGCATTGTTCTTTATTTATAATGCATTGAAACTATATACTTCTTTAAGAATCATCCTGTACTATGTCTTATTGCTGGAGTAAACTAATGTCATATTTCCAATAAATTTAGTCAAAATTTCTTAAATCATCCAAATTGGTTAAAATTCAATAACGTTAAATAGTATATCTTATAATGAAAGTAAGATTCAAGCTTTAACTGTTATTAAATTTTGACTTGGTTAATCCCAACTATTATCAGATTCTATCTAACTGAGGAACATCTCACATCTTTGCACTCGACAACTTAATGAGAATTAGTAAGCTAAAAAATTCAACTCTTTTCAATCCCTCACTATTTGCATAAGCTTTGAAAAATGCATGTTAGGTAGTTAGAAGCAATCGAATCGAGAAAATGGAATACAATCACATAAAGTGGTATAATAAAGGTAAAAAAAGAGCACATAAATGTAGCTTGTAATTCTATTTTTGAAAGCCACAGAATTTAAAATCAGAAAAAATTGCTTACCTACTTGAATAAATGCAGTTAAGTTGCTTCCCGAAAGTCAGAGTATTGAATGCAGGTAAATTGTTTATATTCTCAGACACAGTTTGCTTGATTCCAAAAATTAACCATAAATTAATATTTTTTATAATTCTTTGACACATTTTCATTTCATAAAATGAGGTTGTTTTTAAAATAAGATAAACAAATAATAATTTTTAAAATAAGATAAACAAATAAGAATAAATATTAATCAAAACAAAAAGAGGTGAAACAAAATCCTACAATGAAGCAAAAACATTGTTGTACACTTCTTTCTGCAACAAAGTAATTTTGTAGTTCTTAATTTTTATAAATCAAACATTCATATTGAATTTTGAATCTTTTAAGCTTGATAGAAAATAAGTTTTATCATTTTCAGTTGAATAAGTTTTGTTTTATTGTTTTGCTAAATTAATGTTAGAAAATATTCAATAGAAAATAAACGGTAAAAATGAGGTTGATCTATTTTTCACTAACTTAATTCTCAGTGGTACAACAGCCCTTGAGAGATAAGGCCTACTGTGCCCATATCAGTATTCATGACCTTGGGCTCTGAGGTGCATGAGCAGATATTCCGGCCAGGTGGTCAATCTGACTCGAAACTCAAAGTGTTAAGTTCCCAAGCAAGCTTGGTACTCATTTATCGACCCACTGAAGGGATGAAAGGCTGAGTCGACCTTGCACAGCCTAGGGTTTGAACCTCGAACCTGTGGGAAGCATGATGCACTACCTGATGCCACTGGGCTTCATTTGTCAGTAAGCGTTAGTGTTATTTGAGGCGAAAGGAACAAGAAAATTCTTTATTCTTTCTTCGATGCACATTATACATTTTTTATAACATTTTATGCGATAAAATATTTTTGGAATTAACAAATCATTGAAAAAGAATTATAAAACAAAACAAAAAAAAAAACAGAAAGTAAAAGAAAAATAAACCAAATGATTTATTTCGATCCAAGTTCTTCAGAAAAAAAAACACCTTGCAAATAAACTGCAATAATAGTCAGCTGCTAAGAGCGTCTTTATTTCATTATAAAAAGAAGGAGGAAATAAAAAGAAACAAGATAGCTTTTTTCTCATTCATTGTCTAGCAACGTATTCTGGGGAACATTCTAATGTCACAACAGCAACTCAGAGGAGAAGAGAAAGAAAAAGAAGAAAAAAAAAGCATTGTGAGTAAAAGCAAACATAAGAAATAAGAAGAATAGCGAAGGAATTCTTGGAAATGAAGTAAAAGATAAGAGACCTTTGAGAATATTGTATTTCTGCTCTAAAAATTAGGATCTACAGTTGACTTTTAAGAAATGAGACTTTATGTAAATTTTCAGAACTCTTTTCTTTATATTGGTAATTTTTTATATCATAATCTTTACTCCAAGTCTTTAAGTGAACACATTTTGAGCAATGTATTATATGCATTCAATGCCAAATTTGTAAATAAAAATTTAGCTTCAAAAGCGGAAAATTTGTGAAAGCTATACTTATGTTATTTTAGCATATTTTTGTTTTTACTAAAATTGTTACTGTTTCTTGTATGTAACCCTGAATGGAATCTGGCTCAAAAGTAATGACAAGAGATAATCAAACTTTCCCAAAATTATACAAGCAAAAAACTCCTTCAAATTATTTCTCTAATACATTTCACTTTTAAATATTGTTCATATATTTATAGAAAAGATTTTTTTTAGTTAATTACCAACGCTTCTCAAGAATTGTACAAAATACACAAAACAGTTAAAACTTACTTTATTGTTCTTCTTAAATAATTTTTTACAATTCGGTGTGATATTTGAATTCACAAGTGTTGCGATTTTTTGTGATATTTTTTAAGAAAATAGCGCAGCAAAATAATTACATGTTGACAGAAACTACCGTGTTTACTTTTAGTATTTCAATTTAGTTTATACATATTTAAATAAATGGTCTTTATTCATGAATGCTTGTGTAATTTAAATAAAATCAAATCCATGAAATTTTATCAACCTCTTAGCATTACTGTTCATTTGATATATGAAGAAAAAGAATTTCAAAATAGAATAATAAATTTTGCAGGATTTCTTTTTTTTTTTACTGAAAATTTATAAATCCCCGTGAACGACAAAGTACCACACAGGGCATACAGAAGTAAGTATCACACACATTAAAAGGGAAAGGGAGAAAATTAAAGTATGAAAGAAGGATTACAATATTTACAACAAATACACAGAACTTTTCAAAGGCATTTTTGGTGGAAATCTTCTCTAATAGGGATGCGCATTGGTATTTAACCTTTGCAGACCTTGTACATTCCCCAGCAGCTGGTACTACTTTTTTTTAGTGCGGCACTATATAGGCGATACCCATTCCCTCAAGTAATTTTGACTTCCAGTTTCCTCTCCAGAGGGTGGTACCTGCGCTCTGGTGATGCGGAACTGTCCTTCGGATTTTTTTTCAATTTTGCCGAGAGCACACAAGCTAAGCAGGCATTCAAGTGATTTTTTATGTGTTGTATAACATAATTATACGACATGGCTGCTGTTGATTATCTGCATCATGATAAAAATCCACCGACTTGGGCCGTTGTCGAACCCGCAACCTTGACTGCAGAAGGCGAGTGACAAACCATCCACATCACCCAGCAGGCTTCTGGTGGAAATAAGTTGGTAAAAATTCGGAGGTCAGTTTATACTTATGCACTTGAGACCCAGTTTTAGAATCTTTCTTTCTCTGACAAACTTGTAACTGAGAAAGAGCTCCAATATTACAATCGAAAGAAGATGACGGAACCAAATTAAATTTGTCCAAATAGCTTTTAAAGTGATCATGACCAAGGAATTTAGCAGGAATTAATTTCAAACTTATGTTTCATATATTTCGTTCTGCAACCTACTGACATTTTCAGGGGTTTAAAAAATAAATCGAACCAATCATACAAAAGCAATAGCACAATGATTATGATTATCATACACGAAATGCTTGATTTGTTAAGTTTCACAGGCACAAGGGTAAAACACTAAGGACAAACTAGGAACGAAGAGTATTAAGTAAATAAATATTACAAAGGTACAATACCTGCGATTTAGACAGCAAGGTAAAATGAATGAAGAAGGCAAGTATTTGTTGAGCTGTGTTAAGAATAAAAACTAGGATAATATCGCTAGAGAAACCCACTCCATCTGTTTTAACCAAACACAGTACATCCCGCGGGAGAGAGATGAAAAATTGTTTTACCTTTTGGTGTAATAAATATTGTACTTACTTAAAGAAAATAATCTAAAGACAGTGGTAAATAAAGAAAGGGGAAAACATAAATCTGAATTTTCAATCATGTTAATCTTGGGGATACAAGTAATTTTGTGAGAAAATCGTTTTTGAGACGGAACATTCGACTATGCTGCTTTTCCCTTTTTCCAAAGATTGACTCGACAGTGTATCCTCGAACAATAAAAAGACTTTACTCATCTAACAAGCAGTAGGGATACTTGCGGCTCAGAAAACAGGGACAAAAGCCGGAAACTTTATACTCAATCACCTGAAAACATGCGAGTTATTAAATGATTAATATTTATAGTCTTTATAGACTACATAGTGTTCAAAATGGAGAAAAATTTATTTAAGCTAGCAGATTTTTTAATTATGTCTTCTCTTTACGAGGCTTTTTTTAGTAGAAATATTTACTGCTCGTTTTGTGACGATTAAATGATCAGATATTAATATAATTCCTTTTGAAAAATTGTCATGTAGAAGTTAATAATTCAATTTTTTACATAAAATTCGGTTCATTTTTGCTGTTTAAAATAAGTGCATACTTTATTTTTTAAAACAACGTAATATACAAAATATTTTGTTAAATAGAATGTAAAATAACAATCACATAGATACAATGTTAAGTATAAATATATTTTCAAGAAAAATATTTTTTAAAAGCCTCCCTTCTTAAATGTTAAGGAATATCGATTTAATTCAGTTTAAAGTTTACTCTCAAATGGATTGCAATATTGTAGTATTCAGTTTGTTATTAACAGCGAGGAATTTATTTTTCTGTCTTTCATTTTATTCAAAATATTTTGAATTCAATGTTTTACTAATGGACAATCTGATTATGAGACGAGATATTTCTGTAAAACAGACTGTTGGATCTTTTATTGTTTACTAATATTTTTTCTTTATCTGTGTTAACACACACACACATGTATCTAAATTACATAATTACTATATTTGTTTAATCATTCGATATAAATTTGAGTAACGTGCTTACTACATTTGTAAAGAAATTTGCTTCTACCATCTTGTATTCATAGCAGATAAAATTAGCAAGTACAATTAACTTTTACGATCTTCTAAAGAAAACAATAAAAAACTTAGTTGCACAAATCACATTGAAATTATTTTATCAGTTTGTAGCTTTTGCAATCCTTTATCAATATAAATTAAATAAAGCCTAATTTTTTACAAAAATATTTAAATGCGCAAAAAATTAATTTAAAAGTATATATAATTTTTTGTGAATTTTTTTACAATCACAGAGTTTTAATTAAGACATCCATTAACCCATTCTGATAGCTATAGTTTTAAACATGAAGGAATTATTATATAACGGGTTCAATATTTTACAAAAATTAATTTTAAACGTGTATTAAATAAAAGTAATTGAATAGCCAAAATTTTAAATACTTATAACAACGTGTTCTATATGCTTAAGATTACATCCTCCCCAAACCGAATATATTTGTAAAGCTATGGAAGCGTGTATGTACCTTATCAAAATGCGCCCTGTTTTAATTTTTAAATAGCAGGGTATGTAAATAAATATTTTACATGATGGGAGAGAGTTTCCGGTTTTTACCGTATCGATTTATAAGTGAATAAATACCGTGATAGGTGTACCTATTCTTTTCAAGTATTGAGATTAAAACAAATTTCGATATTTAAAGGTTAGATTTGCAACAGAAACGTTTTGTTAATGCTTCTTTGTTCAGGACATTCTCTTTCGAAGTTTCATGTTTGAAGAAAATCGTTTGTTTTGAAGCTTCTGCTAATTGTGAAAGGAGATATAATTATGATTTGAAATATATAAATTAAAAATTAGTTACTCACTTTTCAATAAAACCATAGAACATAACTCTCTATTTTAGTAACACTGACAAAACAACAGTACTCGTTTAATATGGATAATACAGAAATTGTTATTTTCTGTAAAAGGATAGTTTTAATTCTTTACAATTTAAATACACGCAACACACTGCTACGTAATTTATAAATTAGTATATTAGAATTAGCATGCATATTGTTCATAAAATCGTGTTCTCTTATAAATTTTTTCAGCATATTCAAAGGAATTATCTAAAAAAATTACTATTTTTCCAAAGAAAATTGAAAAATTGAAGAAACAAAAATTTTTGCCCTGTGAGACAGGGACAGAGAAATCAATTATTTAATTAAATTATATTTGAAAACTTAAGAAAAAGATACGGATGCTCATTGTAATGTAATATTAATTAGAATAACCTGAGTCTATTTGTGTCAAAGTCTTAACGTTAAACTAAAATACGAAAGTAAATAATACTTAAATAAAGAAAATCGTACAAACAGGAAAAAGACACGGTATATAGTTGAAAAACATCAATTTTTAAATTATCAAAGATAGTGACAAATATGTTATGTTGTGTGTTTAGAGTATATTATTTAACTTTAACTTAATCTTACCTTTCAGCTTTTTTGCAATTTTTAGTAAGTATTTTAGATCTGATTTTTTAAAGTTATTTTGCAATATATGTAGGCTTACACTCTCTGCTTGAATATACCATGCTCACTATAATTCTCCTACGGAGAGAATGATTGAGTCATTGTTAAGAAATTCAGTTGCAAATTATGTGATGTTGTGAACTATTGGATAATTTAAACTCCAACTGTGTGCTTTCCACTGTGAAACACAAGAGCATTGTCATGTAAGTTTCATGTTAGCTAGGAACTGTTATCGGACATTTAGTGTATTCTCTGACTCAATCTAAATATGAAACATAGTATTGAGAACTGTAATATGTGAAAATATAGAAATTCCGTTTCTTTTCAAAATTATAACTATATTAGTTTAGGATATCTCATGATATGACAAAAATTCTTGCCCAGTAGTCAAATAATTAATTTTACCTCTTGTGTACATATATGTAAAATGACCCAAATTGTCTTTGCATTACATGCTACATATTTCATGCTAAATTTCCAGTTTGCTAAATATTCCATGCAATATTTAGCAAACTGTCTCAACAATACAATGCAAAGCATTTTTGCAAATGTCATGAAAAATGTTTGCTTACTTGGTATTAATTAATTAAAAAATATCAGACATTTTCTGTTATAAAAACGAGGGCATTAAACATCCAGCGGATATTCAAGTGGTTTGCTCTTGTGTGAAATTATGTGAAACCGCTTTTAATTTAAGTGTGAAAAGATATACGAGTATATATTTATAACACAGAAAACCGTTCGCTCTTTATGGAAACGATTTTGTAATGTATTTTCTGGTTTGCATTTTGAGATAGAACTTTGGAAATTTCAGAAATTCATCTTGCAATGTTTTCTTTTGATTGGAATATAAAATAAAAAATTTATTTTGAAAAGGACTTCTAAAATTGATAGATGATTCGGTTACGTAACTGCGCTTTCCGAGGAGAAATATTCGCGTCAACAAATTTTAAAGCGGTGTAAAAATCTTAGTTATTGCATTTCAAAAAAAGGTATTTATAATATATTAAATTTTAAAATACAAAAACGTCTATCTAAAAGTAAAAATGAAAACAGAACCACGAAACCTCATCTTAAGACTATTCGAACGCAGGCAACTATCAAGAAAGTGAAATTTAGGATCCTGAAAGGAAATCCATCGACTCAAAGTTTTATTGCATAGAAACTAGAAAGGTTTTCCGGCACTGTGAGTAAAATCATTCAGAATTATTTGAAGTTAAAAAAAACATGTTTAAAGTTCACCTTCTTTTGCCAAATCACATTGTTGAAAGAAAAACAAATTATAGAAAATTTTATGGAAAACACCTAGCTTCCGAGAAATGGAAATTTGTGGTAACACTCGATTAGGTTTGGGTATATTTAAGTGACTGTAGTAACAGAAGATCCATTTCCTATTGCTCAACTGTCGAGAATGACTGTATGAAACGGCGTCATCAGTGCACAGAAAAGTTCCCAAATCGATCCATGATATTTGCAGGATTTTGTTACAACGGCAAATTATAATTAAACAAAAGTCAAAATTAACTTACTTTACAATCAGTAGAATATTTTAGAATGAATTTTTGAAGAAAAACTTTCAGCATCCTACATGGAAAGGACATCGTTGAAATTGAGCTTCATGTGGACAAAGCTTTAAATCATACGTTTAAGTCAACTGCATCTTATTTAGCAAAGAAAGAATCAGAAACTTGAATAAAGTATATTCTACTTAGGGATTGCAATACTGGTATACCGGGATACCGAATAACGGTATTTTGAACCATTTGTACAATTTCGAAATACCGGTATTCCAAAGTTTAAATACCAGTTTTTCGGTATTTACTAGATAATTTTTAAATTGTTTCTGATATTTTCAGGGATCGCCAACATAGCAAAATATTATACGTCTTCACCATGATTAAAATATATTATAAATGAAATAATTTTAAGTCCATTTCAGAAGGTGAAGATATTATACACGTCTTTATTCCGCTCATTCCGTTGTTCTTATTTTTATTTTTCCTAGCTGGCTCTGCAGTTCTAAGGCAACTCATTCAATCCATCATCTAATTTTTTCATTGCCAGATACAACGGGATAAAAAAAACCATTAATCTGAACTTAAAAATATAGACATAAATTATTTATCTGATAAAAAGAGCTAAATACACTACTTCAAACTAAGTTCTCGTTGAAAGAGGAATAACGTATCCAAGCTCATGAGCCTTCCTACATCCATCAACACGTGTCACTAAAAGTTTTCCCGAACGGGCGAAATTAATCAGACTGTGAATAAAAAGCTGCATCGTATAATCAAGAGAAGTTATAAAATATGTGAATCATCCAAGACCAAAACTGTCCTATTACAGCTTAGAGCGATACTGTAATTGCACAGGATTCGTAGTCTGATATTCGTATATGAGAAACCAAAGTTGTACTTATGAAAGATATTTCGAAATACCAATTTCGACATTTTCTAGATTGGTGAGTTTGTTATTCACACTGTATCATGCTTTCCGGTTCAAAATGTGTTTTTCAGATTCATTATATATATATATATATATTATTATATATCTCATAATATATATATATATATATATATATATACTCATAAATTATAATCCATAATATTGAATAAGAATAACTTTAAAAAACATAAAAAAATCAGTTGACAATACTTCGGTTTAGTTTCATTATTTATATGATGAAAAGAATATAATGACACAGTGTAAAAACTGTTCTAGAATTAAGAAGAAAAGAGATTTACCAAATCAAATTTAATCAAGTTTATTGTAAATTTTCTTAAAATTTTTTACCCACAAATCAATCTAGTTACATTTAGAAGAATTCGATAGAATTTTCGAAGATGATGATGATACTAATGTCGACAGTGAAAAGGAACTGTATCTTGAACAGACATTAGAGAATTACTGATAACTAAAAAAATTTCAGCAAACCAAAACACAGTACAGAAATTAGTTATATCCAAAATCATCTGACAAGAAATTGATTTAATTGAAGATGAGAGATTTAGAGGTAAGTTCTTGGAAAAAGTATATCGCGCATTGCTAATAGTATCATAAACTAGCGTAGATGTAATAGTACCATCAACTAGTGTAGATGCAACAATACCATCAACTAGTGTAGATGTAATAGTACCATCAACTATCCTAGATGGAATAGTGTCATCAACTAGCCTAGATATGTAATAGTGCCATCAACTAGCGTAGATGCCGAAAGAGCGTTTACGACAGCTGGTAATTTTTGCACAAAATTATAATCTAGGCTTAATGACAGTACAATTGATTCACTGTATTTTTCAAGAACACTTTTCAAAAATTTAACTTTTAAAACATTAAGAACATTTCAAAAATTTGTAATAGTACCACAGACTGTGAATAGCGATATTTGCAATTTTTTGTGATTTAAATAAATATGATGTTCCTTTATTTATTTATTTATTTTGTGATTCTTTATATACTGTTGTAATTTATAAGCTACAAATTATTTCTTGTTATATTTACACTCTCTAATGAAACTGGCAAGTAAAACAAAGAAACACCTGTGTTTTCTTTCTTTTTCTTAAATTTCTAATACCGGTATTATAATTGGTATCCAGTATTAAGTTCTAAGAAATACCGAATACCGGTATTGAACTTTTGATCCTATATTGCAATCACTAATCCTATTTGATAAAATTCATGTAAAAGCCCCTGATACTTCTTCAGTGGATTTTAGTGCTTTCAGTTTATTAAAATGAGTCTTTGGAATGCGGCATCCAAAAACACTGAACGGACGTTGAAAAACGGTTCAAGAGGAATGGAGTAAAATTGGTATGATGTTACTAAGAAAAAGTTTACTTTCAAGGAAAATTCGAGCTAAAGCTATTGAAAAGAATCATGGCTATCAGATAACAGCAAACCGCCACAAAAAAGACGGCATTTATAGATTAAAACTAACTATAAAAATATCGTTTCTATAAAGTGTGAACGACTTTCTGTATGTTTATATAGATTAGCAAGAATTTACTGTGTATGTTGACTTAAGAAAATATCTGAGATAAGAGATCCAAAACTAAATATTTCAATTTAATTGACAATTTTGGAAGTTACAGTTTATACAAAATATGTTAAAATAAAAAACAAATCATTGGTGAAAAATGACTAAGTTTCTATCGCTAATTTTTTAATTACTTGTGTGTTATAGTTATGGTTTGCCGTCGCAATTTATATGTATTTATTAACCTTTTAATAACTTTACAGTTAAAGGCAATACTGTGGTATTTAGTGTGGTGGAATTTACAATTTTCAATCATGTTTAAATGACGAGGGTGACACCACAATAAAATAATTTATGTGAAGCACAAGTGAATGATGTGTACGGAATAATTTAATGCATTCAATATGAAGCAAACCTAAAAAGTATTTAAGTAAGCAAATTATTTTTTTGTGTAAGAGATGAATATGTAATTAATTTGTTGTACCAATAAAAATATTCAGCTAATATTATGTGTTAAGAATATTTTGTATTAATTTCTTATGCATTAGAATTAGAAATGGAGTTCTAAAAGTTTAAATATATCTCGAGAAGCGATTTAGTAATTTTTGTTACTTCTTTTTCCCAAGGTTTTAAATTTTGCAAGAGATTTGAACTAAAACTAATCTCAGTAGCACAACAACCCATGAGTGTCAAGACCTACTCTGCTCATCTCAGTTTTCGTGACCTTGAATGCTGAAGTGTATGAATAGATGTTCCGGTCAGGTAGTCAGCCTGACGTGAGATATCCATACTGGTTTTGTTTCAGCTATTTGATATGTGAATGTTTTCTCGGTGCATTTTTCTGTTAATAAAATTTGCACGATATTAACTACCTGATTATCAAAAATTCTTGCATAGAAGCTTTACTTCACAATTTATTCATTGAATTAACAAGATTACGTATTTTTTCTTTGGTTGAATTTTGATAATGCAATTTGAAAATTTCTCGTATAAGGCTTCTTTATATAATGCTGGCATTTATGGAAAGTTGTGACTTCGCGCTTTGTCTTTACTTGAAAGTGCGCCTTCGCACTAGACTGGTTTGTGCTGCCATCTGTTGGTTAAACTTCTCGTCATCAAAGGATGCCATTGCAGTTTCCGAACAATAAAAAAGAACGAAATTATCCAACAAGTGGCAAGAACGATAGTGTATTCGCTTATTTTTTCGCATTGTAATAAAGGATAATAAATGAGGACAATAAAGGATTAAGGATGTTTCTTTTGGTATTCTTCAATAAAGCCTATTTCGTTTTTTCCCCTTGGTCTGTGAGAAGAAGGTTAATAAATAAATGCTATAATATGAATATAGTTTATAAGCAAAATTATCATGAAATGAGAATGTCGCTGAAGATTAATTAAAAGGTTATATAAATGTTACAACTGTATCCGATTTCGAAAGAAAGTTTGAAATGATATAAAAAAATATAAATAAAACTTTAAGAAATGCTATTAGAGATCTTCCTTCGTTTATATATCTGATACCAAATAGAATTTCATCGTGTTTAAAATCTAGCTAATCAAATCAAGTTGGAAAAGAAACTACTGCTCGGACTTATAAAAGGGTAAATTTCTTAAAGACCGGATAAGATCAATTTGGATTCATTAGAAAGTAACTACAGCAGTGTGGTTTTAAGAAAAGTGTTTTTTAAATGTGTTAGTATTGTAGTTTAGTGATACAAACAGATTCAAATTATTATTGCATTTTGTAGCCTCGTAAAGAAAACAAAATCAATCCTTTCTGATTTTGTTGTAAAGGGTTAAAGATAATGAGTGGGTGCGGAGTTCAGAGACAAAAGTCTTGTGTGTCTACGCTTATGTAACGTGTATTTGTTTGCATTGATTCTATTCCTATCTCTCTCAGAATATGAGAAAAGGAACTCACTGAGTCTCTCAGTCGTCCCGAGATCTCCGGAAATGTTAGGCCTAAAGATTTGAACTTAGCAAGTATGTTTCTTTTGTAAACTAAAGATTTGATCAGACTTTTTTTTTTTTGCGTATAGTCTACTGAAAGGAATTATTCGGTGGTAAAAGATAAATATACGTACTTCCGTTTAAGAAATCCCTGTTCTTTTTAAATCAAGAGATGGTTGCGACATAAATGCTTTTAGATAAAATCGAAAGTTTGGTGCAATGATTTAGTTTTTATGAATAATTTATATATATATATATATATATATATATATATATATATATATATATATATAAAACTATATTTTCAGCAAAACACACAGGAATTTTAGGAAAACCATTGCGAGGAAGTTATTTTTAATAAAAGAAAAAACTCTCTTATCAATGTAAAGTTTTTCACTCCTAGAAATGAATGGAAAACGAAAAATATGCTTACCACACTTAGTAAGAAAGAGTACTTAGGTAACGTAAAGTAGGAAGATTAGTGGCTCATACAGATTACGAATGATCTTTCCAAGAAATTAGAGCTCTTATTGGGCGAAATCAAGGCCCAATGATAAGAATATGGAGTATGTGGGTTCAAAGAAATGAACAAAGAATACGGAAACGGAGACCATGAAGTATAATACCAGCCACTTCACACCAACGAACGTTAGGACTGACGTGTTGAATGCATATAAATGAGGGATCATATAGCAATCTTGGGTATTCTAGTTCAATGTTTAAGGTCTGTTACAGAACAATCTATATCAGTCAATAGCATTTGATAGCAGCGTTTAACATTTAACTCCGCGTATAAGCGTAATAAGTTAACTTATAACTTACAGATATAAGCATCTTGCAGTGAACGTCATATGTGCACAAATGAATGAAAGATCAATGCCGTTTTAGAGGAAACACGATTCTGCCAATGACATCAAGATTGTCGTATCTGAGTCTGCAGTGATGAAAGACTGCAATACTACTGCATTGTTCATCAACATATTGATCCCTCTTCTGGTATTATGATTTTGGATGACATTGAATTTTACTATTTTACTATCGTGCTTCTCCATATGCATTACTGGTACATTGTGCTGTCCTCTTTTAGCTTCAAGACTTGGTTTCAGCAAAATTTCAACCCGTGTTTTCAGTGATCACACGGGACATTGAACGATAAAAAAATCTCCATTGCACACAAATTTATAAGTTGCTTTTATCCGAACGTTCTCCTGATATATTGTTTATGTTACACAATTTATTGATTATTGATAAAAAAGAATTGCTTTGCATACATCACGGTCGCTGAAGCATAGTGGTCAAGGTCATATACTCGTGGCCGGAATGTCATGAGCTCGAGATTAATATAGCTGAAAATCCGCCTAGAGGGGGCCGGGCTGCTGAACGTTAAATCTATCCAGACTCAAACATTCTCTCGTTGATGTGGTGCGGAAGTCAGGATAGGGAGGGGTGTAAGATGTCGTCTTTGTAACTTGATCATGGTTCAAAATTACGAGGATCGTCGACAATAGCCTTCGTGTAGCTTAAGAAGGTGACGTAAAGTTTCAATCATTTACTTGCATACATCCCCCGCAGTTACATCAGAGTATAGTTGGTAATGTATGAAATCACCATACGGTAAGAGAACATATCACCTTTCATATAAATTGCCGTACAGGGGCTTACAGTTTGGATGATCCAAAGCATAAAAAAATTAAATGCATTTTTCAACAAATAAATTAATCTAATCTAAGTGCGTAAATTCCTTTAATAGTTTTCAACGGGAGTACTTTGGAATTTTTAGAAGGTAGTAGGTTTTGTATGAATTCAATTTTTATTTTGCAGTTGGGGAATCTTAAATTACACTTTACATTTTTGTAATATGATTTTCTAATCATATACGTTCAGAAATGTAGTGTACAGGATGATTTTTTTTAAAACTCTCACTATTCAGAGCCCCCTGTAGCTTTATTTGACAACCGCAATGACACCAAACTTAGTATGGAGACTAATGATGACATGGGAATTAAAATTCCGTAGAAAAAAAAGCAGCTCCAAAAACTACAAAACTATAGCAACTCCAAAAACTATAGCTTAAAAGACCTATAATCAGCCTAAAACACGTGCGTGAAATCAAAATCTGTGCTTTCATGTGCATTAACTATGCAAATCATTTGGAATGTAAAAAAGGCAGATAGCTCCGAAGAAAAGTATTTTCAGCTGAAGTGAGCCATCTCAAGTTAACAATCGAATCACTTTACCAGAACGTGCATTATTGGTAAAGCTGTACTATCTAATCACATCTCTTCGTGAGCTTAGAATCCGACAGAAAATACGTTGAAGAACTTAATTACTTAGTTCTTTGAAAGGAATGTTTGAGACTTAGAAGAAAGAGTCACTGACAATTCGCCCAGATAGAGGATATAAACCTGTGTCCGAAGAGGTGACGACTGATGTTGCTACTATTTTCGTCAACAGATTCCGTTGTACATAGTACGCATATTATAAATAACGAACAATATTTTTTGCGATATGTTGCGTACGTTGTAGGAAACACAGTGCAAAGAAGGCACGATGCAATCTCTGAAAATGGCGGTCAAGCTAAATGTGGTTGAATTCCTCTCAGCTTAAATGAATGTTGTTAGTAAATCTTAGCATTTCACTGTTATTCTGTATATGTTATTATTGCGGCTCAGCTAGTATGGTGGATATGAGTGGGCTCGAGTTTGAATCCCGTATAAGGCATGAACATATCTTCTTCGAGGAAAGAAGTCAGACTTTCGCCTGAAATGGATTCCCGTCTCAAATAGAAAGCAGCGCACTCCTTTTGTTATATGCTGGGATCATTGTTTGTAATAAATGTCTATATATCCTTCTGTGTGTATTGTATGTTTCCGTTCTTCCACTCGTCTTTCGTATATATCCTAGGATAAAAACACGACAACAACAACATGTGTTATTATTATTTTCTTTTGTAATACTTTTTGAATTGTACAGCTACATAAATACGCCTATCCATGATTTTTGAAAGTAAAATTTCATTCACGGAATCTTGCTTATCATGTCACCAATAGTCTCCATAGGAAGTTTGGTGCCATTGCGATTGTTAGATCGAGCTCCAGGTGGATCAGAATAGTGTGTATAAATTCACTCTTTGTATAAGATCTATTTCTAACGCGTACAATAATGTATTTTTCAACCTTAATTTTCAATATGTAAAGCAGTGACTCTCAATGTTTCAATATTTGTGACCCAATATTCAATCATAATTTTCATCGGGCCCTCTTTCTGTACAATAACAATGCATTGAATTCAATAATACTATACTTTGACGCTAAAGCTAAGCACTTAAGTGCCACTGGCGTGTATAAACGTCTTGTTCAGTCATATCATTAATTGTTCCGCACGTATATATACGTCAGATGTACGATCTTTTCTGTGCACTGCATTCATAAAATTATTCTGAAAGCTTTGGATAGCAATAAATGGACCAGGACAATGTTTGCAAAGGATTTACTTATTTGTTCCTTTTCTCTCCCCCCTCCCCCCAATACGTCATAATACGCGCATCTACTTGGAAAACGGTGGCTTTGTGCTTAGCGAATCGCGTAACGTTTAATCAGCGTGTAAGGGATTAATTATAAACCATACAAATTATTTTGATAAGTGTTAATTTTTGTATATAATTTTATATATGGCAAGCTTATGGGGTCACACTGGTAATTATTTAACTCAGCGTTTCTCAAACTGTGGGACGCGCCCCCTAGGGGGACGAGATAACCCAACAAGGGGGACGCGAGCATTTAGAATATAAAAGTTTCAAAAAAATTAATTTACTGGAATGAATTAAAACAAACATTTTCTGACATCTTGAAAAATACTCATTCGCACTGATATGATTCTTTTAAATCATCTGGCAATATTACATCATCTCCACTTCAAGCTATCTATCACCTATAACCAAATAAAAAAAACATTTTGTTTGATTTGTGCTGTAGTCCTATGATGAGAGTTTTTCATTACGTTCTCTTTTTAAACCTAAAATACTACTCTGCGAAAAAGCGATGAACATGAAATGAAAATGGAAATGCCAGAAAATGACATTCCTGTAATGTCAACGAAAAGCGACTGTGTGTGTGATTTGTGTCCTTTATTAAGGTCTCGCACATTTAACACATTTTTGTTCAGTTTTTTTTTGGATTTTTTCTCAAATAATCAAACAAAAATTGAAATGTCTTTGAAAGTAGGTAAGTAAGCTTTCTCTTAGTTAAATTATTCACTAGAATTGTGATTTTTATCGTGTACAATAAAAATAATTGTAAAAAAAAAAGGATTGGGGTGACTTAGTCACCCCGCGCGACCATTAACGTTAGTATCGAGTGAGCGCCTGCTCCCGGTTTAAGACATTTCGAAGTCTTCTCGCTTTAAATATTAAAAATAACACAATTGTTCTTTATCGGAATTTACATTCTGTTTCATTATTTAACATTAATTCTAAATCTGTGAGGCTTAAAATTACAGTTGATTTTGCGAAAGAGATGCATTTTTTGGACAGCAACCCTTTGGCAAAATTGTCTCTAACATGGTTTCTACGATCTCAATTGCTGCTGGCAAAATAAGCTCTCTTTGCCAATAGTGTGAGGCTTTTACATTTAGTATTTTGTATGATACTTTGTAAGAAGTAAGTATATAAAGCTTTATCATTTACTAACAGCGTTTTTTTAAATGCTTTTTGTTTTTCATATGATTTTAATTTTAATTCAAAGAACTCTAGAGGCTTGTTAATGTACTCACCATGAAGCGTTTCCAAAGGTCTTTTAAGTTTATTAGGTTTCATACTGTCTGCTACCAATATATTTTTGAACAAATAACACACACAAGGGCTTTTCTTCTCCATTTACTTCAGTAGTGGGAAATCAAAAATTTAAATATTCTTGAGAATATTTACTTGATTTAATTTTCGGAACTATGCTCGTTTGTGCATTTGTTGAGACTTTATTATCGTCGAATGTTCGCTTACGACTTAAATATTTATCCATATTTTTGTTAATCTACTGCCGTAAATACTTAATACCGTGAATAACAACTGAAGCGCAAATTATAAAATGTACATTCTAGGTAAATTCGGTAGCTATAGAAGTATCGACTCGACCAAGACTAACTGGAATTCTACGAGGTACAGCATTTTTACATGTTTTGCGCAGACGTCCGATAAGTTGCCCAGACTCACGCAGATGTTCCAGATGTGATGGATATGATTGAGAGATAATTATTATCTTATTACTTAAAAGTAAATTGCTTAAAATATATATTATTTAAAAGTAACATATACAAAATTTAATACTTATCTTGTTCATTTGTACGGTTTATAATTAAGTTCGTATTACAGCTTTAACACCAAGTTCATTATTATTCAATTCAATACATTATTATTGTATAAGGGGGCGCGATAAAAACTATGATTGAAAATTGGGTCGCCAATAGGGAAAGTTTGAGAAGCACTGATTTAACTTGATATTAACTTAATTTTGTTAATTTAATTATAAAATGCAAGATACATTTTTATAAGTATATTATGTCAGTGGGAATGTGTACTTTATTTTTTACTATGTCCGAATGTATTTTGTTTGTTTACTTTCAGTAAATTAATAATTATCTACAACAATCTTTTGTCTTCAACTTTTCAATATGAGCTCGTGGAGTTATCACGCCCCCTTAGGAGGGCGCTCCACACAGTCTGGGAAACGCTGTTGTAAAGGTGCATACTCCAAGTAATGATCATTGCAATTACTCTCGACGTTTAAAGTAGCTTTGGATACACTCTTGCGGTGTTTTGCTCACTCATTTTCAATATCTTTCCAACTTCATTTTTAGGCCAAATTCCGAAAAATACACAGCCATTTTCTTAAAATTTAAGACAAGTATCATACATTATTATTGATTGTTAATCTGTGTATCGTATGAATTTTTTATGAAAAAATAAAAATTCACACATACATACACGTGCGTTTATCTTTTGAGTATATGATGACTGAGTGTACTATCTTGAAATCGTGCTTTTTATTTCATCCCGTTTGTGGCCAAATTTTCAATAATCTCCACTTGTTGATGAAGAAAATCTTTCCTGAAGCTACTGCATATGCTCTCTAGAAAATAATTTCCCCAGGGAAAACTTTTAAAGAATTTTTCTATATTTTAAAATCTAATCTTAAAGGACATCAATTCATTTGCTTAAGCTAAATTAATTTAAAGGAGTTTGAAATTTATTTTATATTACTTCTTCAATACGCAGTTTCCATCCCCCAAGAGAATAATTTTTCTTTTAGGAAAAACTTTCATTCCGTTTAAAATGTGCTTGGATCTATAAAATAAATTTTAGAAAGTTAGTCCTTCGATTCCTGTAGCGTTTTAAAATTTCAAATTGAATAAAATGCTTTGTCATAAAGCAGTTTATCTATCTTTCAGAGTTATTCCTTTTAGCTTTGAATAATATTTGTCAATGAATATTACATTTAATTTCAAGCTCAATATCAAATTTCATTCTTAATCTTCTCTTGCATTTTCATACAAATTTTGTTTTGAGGGAATTCTTCTTTTTCATGCAGAAATTTCCTGTTGCAAAAAATCACATTAATTGATGTTGATTTTAATAAATGAGCTTTATTCTATGCTTTCGTTCCCCAACATTCAAAATTACAGTCAGATGATGATTTCTCCTTTTGAAATGTCTTAAAATACCACATAGAATATTTTTAAACCTCTTAAGGCTTGATACCTAGCATTTATATATTTACAAGATGGCTACGTTAAGGCTCATGATTTTCCAAGGGTATATAAATGAGTACATTTTTTATATTAAGTGTCACTTGAATTAGAGTATTAGAATACATAAGAGTTGCTTAAATGAAAATTGAACATACGCGGTTGCATCAGAATGAGTGCAGCTATAGTTTAGCCACCAAACAGGGACGCAAAGGACGGTAGGAAGTGTACACCGCATACTGTGTTGCCAGTAAAATCTGTAAGTAGGAGAGTAAATTAAACGAAAGTAAATATGTGCCGTATAAGGATGCGGTAGTATGATTTCTGATTGTAGAAGGTGAGATTACTGCGGATATCTATCAACGAATAGTGGCAGTCTATGGTGAGTATTTCTTAGGCCGAACGTCTGGGAACAGTTGGAGTAAATGTTTTCGAGAAGGGAAAAAACGATATCGGATCTCAATGACAATGTTCGCATTCAAGCCTTTCGTGGAACCAAGGCAACATTAAAAAAATCATTTGGGAAATGTCAGAACACCCACCATACAGTCTGGATTTGTCACCCTGTGATTCTCGTCCTTTCGGCCACTTAAGACAGTGTTACGTTTCTATTTGGGTGATGAAGTGAAGGAAGCTGTGCAAGACTTCCTCAAGAATCAACCACGTTTTTTCTAGAGTGTAGACGTGGACTTGGTACCGAAACGATAGGGCCTGTGTTACAACCCCACTCAGTGGTTTCTTTTGATTTCCAATAAAATCATTCTTTTTACTGAACCTGTCCGCTTTTCATATGGGCAACCTTTATACATATAAAACTATTTAAATATTATTATTAAAAAATTATTTAAATGCAATTTTTTTAGAAAAAATGAATAAAAATGAAATTTTTTTTAAACCTCCTCGTGGTGAATGCTAATATAGTAATAATATTTTGCCTAAATATTGCTAAGATTCCCTGAAGAGCTTGAACTAGGTTTTTTGAAAAATAATCAGAGTGTGTTTTCTTTTAAAATTTCTTTAGTCTGATATATTAAAATACGAATAAATCTACTTCTAAATTATATACTTTAAGAAGCCTAGTTCAGGACTTGTACAGAGCTATATACAAGCGACATATTATTATTATAAAATCGTTTTTCTCTGCACAGAGTTTTTAGCTATATATAAGCGAAATATTACTATTATAAAAGCATTTTTCATAAATAGAGAATATTTTAAAATAATGTTATTCTTTTTTCCTTTTTTTGCTAAAAAATTGCATTTGGATACTTTTTTATAACAATATTCATAAAACAATTTTACATATATATTATAATATAAGTAACATTAAATATATATATATATAAAAATGTTATGTTGGTTTGTGTACGCTTCCATAACTCAAAAAGTTCTGCATGGATTTATCTGAAATTTTGACACAACGTTGCATTTGACTCCGGTCAGGTTCTTATGTACTTTTTATTTTGAAATGCACTCTAAATTTTTTTAAATTTAATTTTTAAGCGATTTTTTGGTGTTATGACGTCATACGATGTCACGATTCGCGCTGAATGCGAAAATTTAAGCTTTACACACATTGCTTTCCGAATTATTACATATTTTTATAATAGTTATGTTTATTGATTGTCATATTTATCTATTTTTTGTTCTTTGATACGTAATTGGGATTAATTTTCGAATAAATCTTTTTTTTTAAAATTATTCTTTCAACAACTCAAATTTTGTTTTGTAGTATTCCGATAGAACGTGTGATAAACAATTTTTTTAATTTCATTTGATGTTATTATTGAAATACAGGTTAGGTTTTCTGATATATATTATTTTTTAACAGAATACAGATTTCGGTTTGCTTGGTACTTACTTATTAATTGACGGGGTTTTAAATAAGTAAGTTTTTTTTCTATTTTAAACAATGTTTTAAATTTCATTTGATGTTATTATTGAAATACAGGTTAGGTTTTCCTGATATATAATTTCAGTCATCAAAATATTAAACCATACTTTTGTTTTCGATTACTTTTTAAAATTTAAATTTATGTTATAACTTACTTAGTAACTTTTTTCCATTAGTAATTTGTTAACAGAATACTCGAAGTTATTACGGTTTGCTTGGTACTTATTATTGTAACAATCACCAACGTTCAAAATAACTCTCCGAGTTGGCAACCCTGATCTCCCATGTATTGTATGAGTTGATTGGCAATCATGTGCTTCATTTCATATAATATCGCCAATAGGTTCCGTTTGCTTTTGTCAGAGACATAGCTACCGCTGTATCAACCATACCAATGATACAAGGCCCCAAGCTACAGTGGCCCCAATCCGTGTTACTACAGTCTCCCTAACACGGTGCTCATATCTGAAAAATGCCCCCACCCCCAAAGGAATTTTGATGCAGGGCTTACTAAGAGCTGTTATGCAGTTTCGTATGTTTTTATTTTAACCTTTTTAAGTGTAGTCAATCGGCTTCGTACACAAAATTGCCTTGCAAAAAATTTGTTCAAATAACTCGCAATTTGAAACGCCAATTTCGCATGTGATGTACGCGCTAAATTGGCAATCATGTGCTTCGTTTCATATAATGTCGCCAATAGGTTGCGATAATATGTAAGTAGCTAATTTTTTCCACAAATTATGCTTTCGCATTGATAAATATAGTTTAGTTCCTTTTATGTCAGTTAACGTTAGTGTTGTATTTAATTTTTCAATTTATTTTTATGCTCGGGATATGTATTTTAGATTTTTTTTATATAAAATACTAAATTTAATTTGGTACTTACGTATTATAGCACAATCGCCAGCGTTCAAGATAACTCGCCACTTTGGCAATCCCAATTTTGTATGTGCTGAATTGGCAATCATGTGCTTCATTTCCTATAATGTCACCAATAGGTTGCGATAATACATAAGTATACCTTTAAACAAACTGCCGCAACACACCAATTTGGCGTGATTTCAAAATCATGCCAAAAACAAATAGAGTACCAATATGAAATTAATATTGTGGATATTATGTTAGCCTTTTTTATCTTTCTCTCCAGTAATCCTTAATCATTCACAATTGGCTGGATGGACCAGCTCTTTTTTTTCCATCTAACCAGACTGACCACAGCAACGCGTGGCGGGTACAGCTAGATATATAATAATAATATATATATATATATATATATATATATATATATATATATGTATGTATGAAAAAAATTATTAATTTATGCTCTTTTTCAAAATTAAGTTTACGAAATTAGTCAGACTCTATAAGAGCTTTCTTTCTGAATAAAATATATATTCTTTTAGATATAAGACAATATTAAAAATAGAATTGTCTTAACTGTAGATTACATCAAAATGCTGAAAAAATATCTTTAAAATGTTTCTTTCTACTGTTCATTTAAACACGCGTAACTCTTATAACATCGTTAGAACGTTTCATTTACAATAATACATGATTCAATAAAATCAGAATTTAATAAAAAATGTATTTCAGGGCAGAAAAAAGATCGCAAATTTAATATATTTTCTAGTGAAATAATTTTCATCTCACGTTCTTACCTAAATATCAAGTATGAGTCTCACACAAGTCTATCTCAGGATGCACTTGAAGCAAATAACGAATAAGAAATTCAGAACGTGGCAATTTCTATGAGCCTAGAGAAATCTTTCAGGAACTCTTAGTTTTGAAAAAAAAAACGATGGTAAAGGTGAAAAATATTTCCGCTTACGTTTTCTGCGATTACTTGAAAACTCTTTTCATGCTGTTTGCTTGTTTAATATTTTTATCTCTCTTCCTCTATAAATGAATGCACATATCTAACGTATAAAGTTTTGGAAGAGAAAATTCGGTTCTTTTGATTCCATGGAAAATAAATATTTTTCTCCCAGAAAAACTGTTTCATATGCTCTCCTACTCATAACGATTTTCAGTTCTTAAGAATTTATTTATTTTTTTCGTTTCTATTATGATTTTTTTTTTACTTTCGGTGCCTTAGGTAGCAAAGTTAACCCTAAAGAATGCTATGCCAAGGAATGTCTGAAAAAGCACCTGGTAAGAAATATTTCTATACGTATTAAAGAAAGGGCAAGTGAAGAAAGAACTCGAAGCACAAAAATGTAAAATAAAGCAAAAAAATACAGTAGTTTAGTTTATTTTTTTGCTTAATGTTGATTCTGTAAGGTTTAAGACTTATCACTAGCAATATGAGAAAAATCAATCCGAAACATATTTCTTATATTGGCTCGTTTAAGAAAAGAAAACTATACAAGTTGGAAAAACTTTTTAAAACTACTTTTAAGCAGTTCAGTATGGTTATATTGTTGCCTTTTTTTAAAGTTTTAAAACACATCGTATGCTAGAAAATTAATATAATTTGGTGATATTAGAATATTTTTTTGTCTAATTAAAATAGAACATTGCAAATATATTTCAAAAAATAAACACTTCTTATTTTTAATCTGAATTCGTTCTAAATTTAGAAAAAGGAAAAATTCTCATTTTTATACACTTGTACTATAGAAGGAAAATGTTTTCTTTTTGTTATTATTTACTTAAAATTCTAAATAATAGCATTCGAAATAATAACATAATTCTTTCGAAGTTGATAAGTTCCTGCGTTTAAGAAATAATAAGCAATTATTTTATTTTCAGTTAAAACACAAATAATGTTCTTCTAATTTTTTATATCTACTGTGGTGATACACATAATTTGTAGTCGTAGTGAGTCTTTGAGGTGAGATTATAATAGTTTATTATATAGGAGTTTGACTTGATATATTTAGAAGTTTAAGTTTGATTTCTTTTTTCTAATTGGATGTGTGTGTGTGTGTGTGAACCATTGTAAAGCTTAGTATCGAGTGCTCTATGACCAAAGATATACACTTCGCGATTGGAACCTAATTCTAACCAAGACACATTTGGTGAAATAGCTGAAATTCCTGCATATTACAAGGAACTGAAAATAGCGAGGGTATCTCACAGGAAGGTAAAGTACTAAATCACGTGTTGTCCTAATCGAAATGAAATTTTTTTCTATTTGAAATAAGCGTCATTTTGATCAGTTGATTTAAGTCAGAAATACGAGGTTTATCATGTAGTTTTAAAAAAACTTGAATTACAATAGCGAAATCCAATACAGTTATTCACACAGAATTACAACTGAAGAATAAGGGATATATATATATATATATATATATATCATTGTGTTGGAGCTAATCTAGAGGATAGAACCCGCTACGCTCGGTTCCGTAGCCGAATAACATAACCTCTAGACAAAAGGGATCATTCATGTCAGGAGGCTGTTACTGGCTTATGTAGATACCGCTACAGTATTCGGGTGCCGTATACGTAGATATATTAGTCCGTGTATACGCTGCACTGTCGGTTGACAAACACTCTCTGTGTCAGAAGTGTTGTAGCTGCTGTTAATAGGAGACGTTGGAGCCCTTAGGTGATCGTGACTCTCACGTAACAGCCTTTATTCTCCTCTAGAATCAATATACCATTGGCGAAAAGTATCTGGCCGATGACTTGATACCCCCCCCCACATATTTTACTTCCGATAAGTACTCACAGTGGCTAAATCTGAGCAGCATATAATTGCTCCAATCCGAAAATCGATGCTCCCAGGCGTCAAACCATAACGATTTGACACTTATTAAAACATGACAATTTAGCTGTTTTTCCCATTATATTGCTCAACACTTTATGTATGGAAAGACACAATATGCTTCAACATAATCCGTGCGTATATCACGAGAACAAGTTTGTAAAAAAACGCAAGAAAGTAACTTATGTGTAGAAAACAGATTTTTTTATAAAAAAGAAGTCACATTATTAAAATAGCTTCAAGCATCCTTTCCACATATAATCTTGTTTTTTTTTAATATTAACAAATTTGAACAAAACATTTATCGACAAACTAAAACACTAATGACTAAATAAATGCGTAATAAAGTTAACATCCATTTGTATATTTGGTGGATTATGCAGAAAAGTTCCTAGTGTTGCTTCAAGCAAAAAAACGGAACATGTACATTTATGCTTAAATTTAGAAAACTTGCATATTTTGTCTATTTTTTCGAAAAGTGCTGGTCCAAAGGTAAAACTAATTCTCCCAAACAAATAACAGTGGCAATTACAGAAAAAAATTAGTATTTATTGTGAGTAAGCATACACATTCATTGGGACTATGCATTTAGAAGCCAATGCTTAGAATTCCCACAATCTTACTTCCTCATTCATTTAGCTTGCATACTCTGTCAATATCCCTGGTATTTTTGAAACAGGTGAAATTGAAAAAAAGGTCAAGTAAGTAGCTCTAGTGAGTCGTACACACCATAATACCTGTTGACTAAAGTAGGACTTTTCTGGTGTTATATCCTTATACACATATCTAATTGTCAGGGTAGCCAGCACGAGCTCACTTCCGACTTTTGACCGACAACAAAGCAGCCGCACATCCATTGATTAGACTTCGATTTTCCCATCTCAACA